>PVIH01013398.1:0-58626 GCA_004025045.1 Sigmodon hispidus
ATAGATGGTTGTGAGCCACCATGTGGTTTTGCTGGGAATTGAACTCAGGTCCTCTGGAAGAACAGCACTGGAAGTCAGTGCTCTTAACCTCTGAGCCATCTCTCCAGCCCCTCGTTCTTTCTTTTAAATACTTACTTTTATTTTATGTGAATTGGTGTTTTGTCTGCATGTATAACGGTGTAAGGGTGTCAGATCTTGGAATTACAGACAGGGAATTGAACTCAGGTCCTCGGGAAGAACAGTCAGTGCTCTTAAGTGCTGAGCCATCTCTCCAGCACCTGGTTGGTTTTCAATACAAAATATTTTCACATGCAGTAGGGAAGAACCTTCTTCTGGATTAAGCTGAAAACCCCCAGGGTGCTGGACCCTCAAGCGCCTGTGGGATGCCAGCCCCTGCCCCTCCTGGTGCCATTTTCTCCAGCACCATTGTAGCAGGTACTCAAACATCTCTCTGCCCCAGCCCAGCTCTGTCCCTCCTCTCCTGTCCCAGACCTTCAGCTCTGGCTGTTCGTGAGCAGGAAACCCCCCAAAGTGTCTGATTATGTAAAGTCCCTGCTCCTGCCCCCCTCCCAGACAGCTCTCTGTTTATCATGTCAGCTGCATCAGGCTTCCAAGTCCATTCTCCAATTACACCTGTGAATGTGTCCTTCCTGGACTCAGTGCTCTTCTAGGTGACATCAGATGATTCTTACTCCAATGTGAGAGTGACAGGATCCTTAAAATATGCCAGTGTGAGGCTCAGGGAGCGGCTGCATGCAGATCTGGTGTCTGTCCTTCCTGCTTGGCTCTGGGAAATGGGATGCTAGAGTTGGATGTCCGTTTGCAGGGAGTGGTCCCTCTGTTAAGTTCTTTGAAGGGTGGAGGCAGTAGGGTAGACTGGGTTGGAGATGCTCTGGGTTTTAACAGAGAGTTAACTTTGCAGCCAGCTATGATTTGTAGGAGAGCTTAAAGGTGGCAGAGAAAATCCTTTTCTTACATTCAGCAGCCTCTCCTAATCGGCTGCTTCTCAGGGTGGCCCTGCTTGGCTGACTGCAGATGCTTTTTCGCCCCCTTCATCTCCAGCTCCTGTTAAGGAGCCAGAGGCCCAGGAGACCCAAGGCAGGGTTAGTCTTCCACAGAAAAAGGAGGCTGATCCCAGCGTCCGGAGCACAGGAGCTTGTAAATCAAACTGTTAGCTTAATGGCTTGGGCCATTATTCTAAAGCAGTGGGGCTGAAACCGAAAGCCAAATGAAAATATAGTCAATTTGTTCATACTTTAGTGACTGAAAGACTATGTAATGTTGGTGGGGATCGGCACTGCGGACAGGCGAGGGCTATGAGAAGGATGGACTGTCTGGCCAGAGACGGGACTGGGACGCGCCTTGAGCAAAGACCCCTTTCTTTTTGTGTGTGTTGTGTGGTGTAGGGTGTGTGTGTATGTGTGTGTGTGTGTGTGTGATATGTGCATGATGGATGGATGTATACAGCTGTCTAGATGATACAATTGTCATATAAGAATTGTCACCATCTCCCAAATATGGGGTTGCTGCTAAGTGAGCATCGTGTAACAGGGTAATACCTCTCCACACGCCCCTACTTGTCTGTGTGTCTTCCCACTTGTCACCTCTCTGTCCATCCTGTGCCAGTTCAATGGCTGGTAACTCCTTGGTAGTGGTGGTGGCCAAAGTTATTCTGGCTTACTCACCACCATGTCCTCAGGTTCTGGACAGGACCTGGCCTGGGAAGTATTCAAGGGGGAAACTTGAATGAATGAGTGAATGGATGGATGAACAGATGAACTGATAGGCGAGTGAGTAAGTGAGCAGATGGATGGATGAACAATCACCTTCATCCTCGGGGCATGTACTGCCAGCTTACTGTGAGCCAGGAACTCTGCCTAATTCTATACATGTGTGCCCTGCCAGAGAGCTTCATTAGCACATTTTACAGAAAAGGATATGAGTCTTACACAGGCAAAGCCATTTGAAAGAGCAGGGTACCATCACTATTCAGATCTCTCACCACACAGCTACCATACCAAGCCATTCTCGCCTCTCTGCCACTGGCCTCCATCCTCCTCTGTCCCCAGCACACACTGCAGCACACAGAGTCCCCATGACACTGGAAGCAGAGAGCGTCAGCCCAGTGGCTTTTCCCTTAGGAGAGGGAGATGATGACGACGTCTTGTCCCTCATATGAGAACTCAGGAAAGAATCTGAGCTATTCTCTTAATAGTTTGGGATGGTCCTTCACCTCCAAGAGTCCTCACCCCCTTCTCATATGGCTTCTTGGCTAAGTAAGAAGAGAGTATGGAGTCTTAGTCCTGAACCGGCCTCTCAGGCCTGAGCCCCCCTCCCCGCAATGTGGAGGTTGAGGCTCCAACCCCCAGCTTCTCAGCTGGGTCCTCACAGTCTGAACATCCTGGCTGGAAGGTGCTGAAAGGTGCTGAGTTAACTTCTACGCTGGCACCGCTTCCTCCTGCCTATTGCAGGACACAGAGACCAGAAAGAAGCCAGGGCCACCAGAGGCCCCACCTGCCGGGCCCACTACAGGGATGTGCCGCTGCCTGCCCTGTGGTCCAGAGGTCTCCCTACTTCCCTCGAGGCTGGCTGAGAGGGAGCAGAAAGCAGCCTGTCTCACACAGTGACCCAGCCGCCGGGTGGCTGCCCCACCCTGCCTGCTGCTTTTCCGTGTGAAAGGTGTTTAATTATTTCTGACAGAGTTCAGCCTCGACATCTGTTCATGAGTGGGGAGGGTCCATTTAGGTTATCCATCACCGTGACAGCTTCAACTTTTTTGGAAGTGCATTTTCCCATCATAATGGAGCCAGGGTGGGGGTGGCAGATCAGCAGTGACATGCGACCCAGACAAAGACCCTCCTGGGGCTTCGTGTACCATGAAAGGCCCTGAGCTGGCCCTGGTGTGCTTTCTGAGCACGGGCCCTGCATTGGCAGCAGGGATGCAGCAGTGCTGGGGCATCTGTGTGGGTAGGAGGGTTTCATTGTGCCTGTGAGAGGCTTTGAGAATCTTTGGTCATTCTGGGCTGGTTACTGACTCATCTGCTCATTCATTCATC
Source organism: Sigmodon hispidus (assembly GCA_004025045.1). Taxonomy (NCBI): domain Eukaryota; kingdom Metazoa; phylum Chordata; class Mammalia; order Rodentia; family Cricetidae; genus Sigmodon; species Sigmodon hispidus. The sequence goes on from PVIH01013398.1 coordinate 3,057, forward strand.
CATTCGCTTACTCATTCACTCATTCCAAGGATTGCTCACCTCCTCTTCTGTGCCAGGCACTCTGCTTAGTTCTGGGGCACAACTAGGGTCTTGAAGCTTGGTTCTTGTGGACTCATTCATCACGAAGGAAGGTAAAAGTCTATTTAGTTAAGCATCTGACTGCCAAGTTGCAAAGCTCCTCAAAGGGAAGCAATGAGGCCCCTTGGTGATGAGGGGGGACCTGGTGAGATTGCCACAGAGGCACGAAGGAGTTTCCGGAGCCCCTGGATTAAGACAGCTCTATCCTCAGCATCCACACGGTGCACTGGTACCTTCAACATCGTGCTCATCTAACACTTGGTGCTGCAGGCTCAGTCAATGTTGCTATTGGCCTGTGTCTTGTAAGACAGCTCTCAGGGGTTTAGGAGTTTCTGCAGAGCAGACAGTGCACCTGAGCAGTCTTGCTCAAAGAAGCTGGCACATCTGCTATGTTCCAGGGCCTGTGAGATGGCTGACTAGAGCACTAACTTGCAGGATCCTAGGGGTGTCTTTGGAAGACACAGAGGAAAGGCTTTGGGGCTCTCAACTAGCTAGCGTGTTATCAGCATGGGCAAAGAAGGCACAATCCAAGGATCCAGAGTAGCTGCTCTATGGAGTCTAGAGATGCACTGGACCCACTTCACCTGCAAGGTAGGGTTGGGGTGATTGTTCTGAAGATAAAATGACATCATCCACACCACATTGGCCACACATGACGCCTGCCACCACAAAGAGTTATGCTGGGTTACTATTCTCCGAACAGCACCTCAAAAGTCCCAATGATCAGCAGAACTCCTCAAACCCCGAGACAAACCCCCTCTTGCAAAAAGAAACACTGAATTCTTTCTACCATCAAGCCCCTGTCGGAACAAGCTGCCATAGTAGAAACAGAGGCCACCTGGAGGGCATCTTGTGCCTTTGGGAGCTGGGGGTCCTGGTGCCCCTCTGGCAATGTCACCCAGATGCCTACACACACTTGGTCACTGACATGATAGAGAAGAAGAGGTCAGGGAGGAAATGGAACAGGAGGAGCCCAGGAGAAGCTTGTGAGTAAGTGAAGTAGAGAAACCAAGTGGGACATTGAGAGAGATGGAGAGACGGGAGGGAGGTTCTGCTGCTGAGGCTCCGAGCTGACAGGTGCTAAGAAGTGGCAGTGTGGCGGTGACTCCTGCCACCCCCTGATCAGTGTTCGGTCATGTTCTTTCGGTGACATTTGCTGTGAGCTCAGCAGAGGCCTTAGCTGATGGGCAGCAGGGCACATGGTCACTGACATATGTCGATGGAGGCCACTTGGGTAGGACACGAGAGGCCACATCCAGCGGGCCAAAGCAGCTTTCCCGCTGAAGCTCAGCAGCTTGTTCAAGTGCATTAGACTCAGGAAGGCAGTGGCCCCTTCACTGTCTAACTCACAGTTTCAGGCAGCACAGCCTGGCTGGCCGGCTGGCTGAAAATATTGCTTGTGCAGCTGTCTTAATGGGGCTAGGATGTCCCTCACGACCTTCAAAAAAGACTTCTTCTGCTTGTGCTGGGTACACACAGCCTATGCAGTCTCTTTCTTGTCCTGAACCCACAATTTTCAGCCCTCCCATTTCTCTTAATCTGTACAATGCTACTTCTCTGAAAAGCCCATGGTCCTTGTCCTGTTAAAAATTGCTGAACATGCATCTCTGTTCGGGTGTTATAGGACCAAGGGGGTGAAAGAACATAAGGTCAGCTCTGAAGCCAGAGCACAGCCTGGACCACACTCAACTTTACTCAGCGTCCACCCCCTTTTGCAAAGGGAACCTAAGGTCAGTGCCTGTCTCCCAACAGGATGCCATCATTCAGGTGGATGAGCAGTGAGGGCACAGGCTTGTTTCCCATCTAGATACATCTTTCCCTTACAAGATACATTTGGACCCTGTCAGTAGAGTGATGCTTCTACCCAAGACATCCTCTGCTTCCTCATAGCCAGCCATCCCATGCTGAGATGACCTGAGATCTCCCAAGACTCCACTTCTTTCCAGGATTCTCCATATTTTCTGTCTATAAAACAGGTTAATAACGGCAGGTTGCCCATGGGTCCTTATCAAGAGTCTTAGCTGAGGGATGATGGGGTAAGGAAACAGAGACAGGAGGATATCCAGAAGCTGTACCTTCTGTACATCAAACATGAGTGTCCATCTGGCTTCATGTGAAAGACAAGAAGTGACAGGTTGTTCTCACCTTAGACGTCCACACTCACACACATACACAAGATGCATACTCCCTCCACCCCTGGGTACACACTAGACACATATTTTAAAAAATAGAATCTTTGATGATATAAGTGGGCTCAGAATATAGGTGGAGGAAAGTTGTCAGGCATCACCTGCTGCTGTGTTCTGAGCATCAATGGCCAGAAGCCCACAGACCTTTCAGACAAGTAGGCATCAGTTAGCCCCAGCTTTGGAGCAGAAAGAGGTGAATGAAAGGACCACTGACCTTTTGGAAGTGAGGCATATGCCAGAGAGCATCCAGCTTGACGGGCGGCTTGTACTTCCTCAACTGACTGCTCCTTGTCTCATACAGCTTCCCGAGGATCACCTGTAGGCCAGAAAGGCAGTGGTGAGATGCTCACTGTACTACCTGGAGGCTTTAGGATCACCATGGAAACAAACGCTCTGAGTATGTCTTCAGAGTATTACTAGACTGGGTAAATTGAGGAGGAAAGCCTCACACTGAGCGTGAGTGCTGCTATCACAGAGCCTGGGGTAGAGAGAACAGATAAAGAAATTTAAAATGAGCTGAGCAGAGACATCCATCCCTCCTGGCTTCCTGGTTGGTGCAATGTAACTCTACCTGCCTGCCTTCTCCACAAGACAGACGAATCTTCAAAAAGTGAACCAAAAGAAATCCTTCCCTCTTTAGGTCATTTGGTCATGTATGTCATAGCAACAATGTGGCTAACACACCAGAGCGATGGCCAAGGGGCTCTGGGGCAGCAGCTGGAATTCTTGGGTGAAAGGCTCAAGGTCACTTTTCTCCAGGCTATGATCTTTCTCCTAGGCCACTTCAGAACTCCATCCCACTGGCCCTGCCTCTGTGTACAGTTCATGGTTGCTTTGATTTCTGGTTCCCACAAGCAGCAGCTGGGAGAGAGATGCCCTTACACTCCCTCCTGCCCTAAAACTAACTAACACAGTTCCTGGGGTTTACACAGAACCCTAGTACCTGTGTGAAGAAATGCATGACTCAACAGGGTGTCATATGAACATGAGACAAGTCTGTATGATGGGGGGAGGGTGAGTATCTTGGGGGAGAGGGAACATGAGCTGCTCCAGAGCCTGGAAGGTCTCTAGGGGGTTCAAAGGTAGGGGAAGCCCATCGCTTCTGAATTCTAATTCCATGCCCACTACTAGGTACCAGCAGGTCCAGAGCCAGCCCTGTAATTCATGGTGTCTGTCCAGAAACGAGGTGTGTCCCTCCCAAACTCAGACAGTGCAGTCCTAACCTTTATGTGGCTCTGTGCGAGCTGAGGCTCCTAAGGGTAATTAAGGCTAAATGGAGTTGAGAATGGGTTTCAGTCCAACACAAATAGAGCCCTTAGAACAAGGACATTTTTAGTTTGTTTGGTATCTTTTTTTTCTTTTTCTTTTTCTTTTTCTTTCTTTTTTTTTTTTTTGAGACAGAGATTCTCTGTGTAGTCCTGGCTTTCCAGGAACTCATTCTGTAGACCAGGCTGGCCTTGAACAGAGATCTGCCTGCTTCTGCCTCCCGAGTGCTGGAATTAAAGACATGTGCCACCACTGCCCAGGTTTTAACTAGAGCCCTTAAAACAAGGTAGTAGGTGATAAGTGTTCCACCTCCAGCATTTCAGGACACAGTGGGAGGTGTCCACCTGTAGCTAAGGAGAAAGACCTTAGCAGAAGTCGGTCAAGCAGGTACCTTGAACTTGGAGTCACAGAGCTGGGAGATGTTGGAGACATACTTGGAGTAGTGAGGTAGGGGATGGGAAGACACAGGCAGCCAGTAGGTTCTAGCCTTTCTAGGAGGGCCTCCTCAGCCTGCTCCTCCACTCCTTCCTTCCTGCAGTCTTTGTTGTGACAGATCCCTGGGGACAGGTCACCAGGTAGGCTAGGGGTTAAACCTTGGCTGGCCTACATCTAAATTCTTCACGTTTCTATAAATGTCCTGGGTACCATTTGTGACATATGAGCCCAGGTTGTAAAACGGCCTTCTTGCTGTTCCTAGAACTCTTCCAACTGTTAGCCCAAAAGTGTAGAGCCCTAAGCCATGGCTTCAAGTGACTCAGGCAGAAGCAAACATCTGTGACAGACAACCAGAGGGCTGAGGAGGGAACAGGCTCTGTCTCCACAAATCCGTATGGCTGAGCTGCACTGCTAATATAAAACATTTCCAGGTAACTTACAAGCCCTTAGGCTGGATATTCACTCTGCCTTCTAGAACAACTCTGAGACTTTAAAGTCGAGAAAGAGAGGCTGTATAGTCAGAGGTGGCCACGCTGGGCTTAAGAACGCAACAGACAGCCCCGTGGTTTTTCCAGTGTTCCATTTCCCTGATTAGAAAAGGTACGCCAGTGCCTGATGGGCATGGTTCTTGTAGGAGCTGCTCATGGTGCTTTGAGAAGAGTAGCTAGCCCATGGTTCACTACATGGCAGTTGTCACCAGGAACTTCATTAGAGGGTCATTGCTGTCCAAGATCCATGCTCTCCTCAGCAGCTGGTTTATGGTCATTATAAGACACCAGACATGAGTGCTGGAAACTGAACTCAAGCCCTCTGGAAAAGCACGTTTTCTTAACCCCCAAGCCATCTCTTCTTATCACACAGGCTCCAGTTATGAACTCAGGATGGATGGAAGGGAAGATATTTTCCTCCTCTAGGCTGGTTCAACATGGGTGTCTGATTCAGCAGGAGGGGCAGAGAGGCTCTGAGCTGACAGAACCTGCTGTTGATTAAAGAGTGACCTCCCTGGTGGAGCTACAAAGCAGCTTGGGGCAGTAATGCTCCCTTTGAAATAGCGCTGTCACGTAGCATGTTGACTCTTAAGGTATTAACAGACTAACCACAGGCCACTGAGACATCCATCCTAAAGAATACATGATCCCCTCCTGGGAAGGCTCCCCTAAACCCCAGTTTGGCCCTAGAATCATTTTGCTGATCTCCTAGTGTTCAAGAGGTCAGCAAATGAGGGCTCCAGCTGCAAGAAGAGCTTGCACTTGGGCCACACACATCTGGCTAAGCTATTGGAGAGTTATTTTCTCTCTCTCTTTTCTACTTGTGTGTGTGCATGCATGTGGGGGTGCATATACACATGTATGCACATGCCTGAGGATGTCAGAGGCTGATGTTTAGCGTCTTCTTCAATAACTCTTCACTTTATATTTTTTAGAGACAGTGTCTCACTGAACTTAGAGCTTCCCAGTTAAACCCCAGAGATTCTTGTTGCCCACCTCCATCAGCACTGGACACCCAGCTTTTATTGCAGGTCTTGGGAATCCAAACTCAATTTCTAATGCTTTCCTGGCAAGTATTGTACCAACTGAGCCATCTCCCCAGCCTCGGAACCTCAATGTCTCCATAAAGTGAAGTAAACTAAGATCCTAGGGTGTGATGCTGATGGAATTCTCAGATGCTTCAGGACAGGATGTGGGGCACTTGCCAGCTCTCGGGAAAGGAAGCAAGGTGGTGCTAGCTGTGATTGCGGTGGCAACATCCAGATCTCTTAACATCTGAGCAATCTCTCCAGCCCAACATCTAGATCTGAATGTTTTGTTTTGTTCTGCCCTCAGGTAGGATCTCTCCCACAGCCCAGGCTGGTCTCAGACTTGCTCTGGCAGGCAAGGCTGGACTTGAACTCCTGATTCTTCTGCCTCCACTTCCCAAGCACCAGCATGATGAGCATATGAAGACATACCTGGCTGATGCTCTACTTCCTGGGAAATGTAAAAAAGCACAAAATCTGACTTGGCAGGCACAGGCCTGAACCAACTGAGGAGGCACCATGAACTCTCTTGAAGTCTGAAGTTTGGAATATTTTGAAGGAAGAGTCTTAGAGTACTTGAACATGTGCGGGGCAGCATCAAGAAAAGCAGGGAGTGTGTTTCTGGTAAAATCTCACCAAAGTGACTGCCTGCCCATTGCTAATCAGTAGCAACTGGGGGAGTTTGGGTACAGCAGGGACCCTGGCTCCCACTTCCCTGTGGTGCCCTGGATCCTCCACAGCTTTTTCTGCCTAGGATGTACGATAAGGACCTGGTATGAGAAGATGTGCTCCTCATGAGAGGATTACTCACTATTTAGTAACAAAATACTTCCTTACTGTTCAAGAAAGCATGTTCTTCAATACACTCTTGTAGAAATGGCTTTCTACCCTGTCATACCAGCCAGGACGGGGCACATGTCTGTCTAGGCTGCTGGAACTGAAGCCTAGTGTCCTCTGTAGGAAGGTCAGGCAGGGGGTCAGGGAAAGATCTCCATTAAAGAATCAACATGATTGGCTCCTAATCCGAGCTGGGAAGGTGGCTCGGCCTGCAGACTGGTGTCCAGCCATCTTTTGCACAATCCAGAATTAGGTACAAGTGGAAGTGGACCATCACAGAGACCAGTACAGATCTGAATTTCATTGCAGCAGGATGTGCCTGGATCCCTGACCTGCCTCAACCACATACACCAATGCTGACTCTTCTCTTCCATCTCCAAGCTGAAGCCCTTCTGCTCAGAAGTGAGGGCGGGGATACCTTCTGTTTCTTTTCTAGTTTGATGGCTTGCTGAGTTGCCTTCTGCTCCTGTACCCACAGCTGCTGGTACCGATGTTGTAATAGGTCAAAGAATGGTGTCGACGGCCTGTGGGGAGAAAGTTACAAAGAGCTTGAGGCCTGGGGATGACCAGGGCACCCAGATACAGAGCAAATACTTTTCTCCACAGGGCACAGGCCCCTCTATCATCAGCTGCAGATCACATCACCCTCCCCGGGGCCAGGAAAGGCTTCCTGTAGCACTCAGAAATCCCAGAGAATCAGATCCCATGCACAAAGTGTTCTGTAAACATGTGAAGCCCTATGTGCTGGATGAGACAAAGATTCTGTCCTTGACTGATGTTGGGTAGAGTTCATAGGTTCTCCAGATCCCTTTCTGCTATATCTCACCCACCCAGGGCTCTGCTTTCAGTCTGCTGAGGCTAGTCTTGCAGAAAATTCCCACCAAGCAGATGGTCTAGCCTCAGTGTCTAATTTCCCTGGGGGAATTCTCAGGAGCTTCAATCCCAGCCTTGGTGTCTGATTGCTCTGATCTACCTCAACAAGAATGCTGCCAAGTTGGATGAACAATATGCTCCTACCCTTGGGGTCTCTTCTCATTCAAATTATATCTCTTTCCTGGAGACTTTGGCTTCACATTTGTCTGTCTCACTGGCTGGTAGAACTAATCTCAACTTTGCTCAAGGACCCATCTCTTTCTGAAGCAGCACTAGATGTCTTCATTGCTTGCATCTCGGAACGCTGGGACACAGTATTGAGTGCTTTGCAGAAGCTGTCTTCAGGTACCATCCTTTATCATCTCAGCAATGAGAAGAAGAAGCTAGTCACAGATCAGATCAGGGTGAGGAGGCACTCCAAGTGAGGTTAGCTGAGCCACAAGTCTCAGAGCTAACATAGATCTAAGTCCTCCTAAGGGGGAGTGGGGAACCACTCCCAGGGTGGAGCTAAACATCTTGCAAGATAGAGTGTGCAGTCGCTGTGCACAGCAAGGTCATGAAGAAAGGAAACCGTGGAGGTGTGGCCGTTTCTTTTGCCTTCCATGGCCGTACCCCTCCCAGAGATTCCAGCAGTGCATGCTGGGCCAGAGAATACAGAGGTTCACCACTTCTGTGGTCCATCACACCACTATGAGGAGGGCCGGGGAAGAATTGGCCATTTTCAGTGGAAAACAAGTGGCGATTACTGGCTATGATGACTATGCACTTTGGATTTGGATTTCCTGCTCCTTTCTTTACAGAAAGGCAATAGATACATTTAAAAAAAAAAAAAAAAGGATATTTATTCACTCCTTTAACAGAATGAAAATTGTTTAAGAGATGTAATCTGAAAATTGAAGTAAACTCTTGAACTTTTATTACTAAATAAAATTGTAAACAAACAAACACAAAAGAGTGTGCAAATGGACAGAGGTCATGTTCAAAGGACAGCTCTGATACTCAAGTTCAGTACCTGCTCAGGAGGCAGGCCTGTTGCTTATATCACCTAACCTGAAAGCCAACCCACTGCCTACTGTGACCAGACAGGAAGACGTCCCATTCTGTCAGACTTGTGAAAATAAAGCACTCAGGAGACTGAGGCAGGAAAATCACAAGTTCAAGGTCACCTTCAGCTATGTGAGTTTAGGGCCAGCCTGGGTTATAGCAAACCCCATCTCAACTCCTGACCCTCCAAGAGTTAATTTTTAAAATTTAGTTAAAAATAATATTCAAGTTGGGTGCCATGAGGAGGGCCTCCTGGGCTAGATACTAAGACTCTGTGTGTAAAAATATGTTATAATAGGGGTGGCTCAGCAGTTAAGAGCCCTGGGTGCTCTTACAGAGGATCCAGGTTCTGTCCCCAGCATCCACATGGGGGTTCACAGCTATCTGTAACTTCAATTCCAGATTGGATGTCCTCTTCTGGTTTTCAAGGGCACCAACACTCACTTGGTACACAGCCAAACATGTAGCTAAAATATCCATACTCATGCATGAGAACTTTAAGTATGTAACAGTAATTAATTAGAATAATTAATAGAAGTGTGGGTGACGTTCATTAGTGGTGAAATGGCTGAAGGCTAATAGGAAATGCCTGGAAGATGCCACCTCAGCCTCAGTTCGGAATGGCTAGCACTATTGCTATTATGTTACCACTGCGGTGAGTAGCTGCAACGTGCATGCGCTCATCTAGGCTAGGGATATTTCAGTGGTGGAGTGTTTGCCTATCTTATGTGAGTGAGGTCCTGGATTGAACCCAGCATTACAAACCAAATAAACGACCATTTTAATCTTGCTAGTGGTGGCCAACAGAGACTGTTCCAGAAGCCATGCCCCGGGAGGTGTGTGAGATCTTCTGCCACAGGTGTGGGGAAAGGTGACCAGCCCTCCAGACCAGCGCTATCCAGTAGAATTGCCACACAGAATGCAAGCTGGAGTCTCCTGGAGCCAGAATGAGGAAAGAGGTAACACCTCAATGCCAGACTTCTGGCCGGAGCTGTGGAAACCTGAGCTCATATTTATCTCCCTCCATCTTCTTCCCTGACTTTTCTCGTCCCTCTTTGGTGACAACTTGTTAAGGAAGTTCCAGGATGCTCTGGGAAATGCCCTGGGAACTGCTGTCTGTGCCCAAATTGAAGTTAGAGCCAGAAACACTATAGACATTCCTTAGAGGTTTTCTTACTCACACTCCAGAGAGCTCAGGACGCTGGGACAGTCATTTCTGAGCTGCCTACAGACACCCATCTGGACGGTCATAGAGCCAATAGTTTTCAAAGCAGCCAGAGAGGGTACCAAGAGCTCCTCAATCCTGAGATAAGCGGTAGAGACAGGAGACGCAAGCCCCGTGTCTGCCCAGCAAGGTCCAGAGGCAGCAAACCTCTGTCCCTGGATTTGCTGGATCCGGTCTGTATAGCAACCCCTGAAGTCTGAAATCATTGTCAACACTTAGAGATACAGATGTTTGGGGCTGGCATGATGCTCTGTCTGTGGAGTGCTTGCTATGCAAGTATGATTCACTGACTCCAGTCCCCAGAACCTTTGTAAGAACAGCGCAGAGTGGTGATGTGCACTGGTGATCCTAGGGGAGGGGCCATGGTGGGACTAGGGGAGGGGCCATGGTGATCCTAGGGGAGGGGCCATGGTGGGACTAGGGGAGGGGCCATGGTGATCCTAGGGGCGGGGCCATGACTGGCAGGGCCTTGGAGCTCGCAGGCCAGACAATATAGTCTACTTGACAAGCGCTAGGCCAATGAGAAACCCTGTCTCACAAAACAAGGTAGACAGACCTCTGAGGAACGACATCACCAGTTGACCTCTGACCTCCTCATGCATGTCACACATGCACACCTTCCTACATGCAAATAAGACAGCCAACATTTCAAAACAACCTTTTAAATTATTGTGAAAGTGTGTGAGTTCTGACCACACAGGCCCACATTCCCAGTTGGAGTAATTGGCTGGCACTGAGTCCCAGCTGCCAGCCGTCAGTTCCAGTTCTGTCTTCCCTGCTGGCCTGGCTCTGGAGGAGTAATCTCTGACAGGCCCCTTCTATGAGAGTGAGACCGTGTGACCCTGGAAACAACCAGATAGTTAGCCTGGACCCTAAATATCTACCCACTTCCCAGACTGCTGCACCTTGGCATGAGGAGAGAGAGGACCTGGGAATCTGGCTAAGCTGCATTCTATTTGAGAGGCTGTCCAAGGCTTTGATTCGCATAGTCAGACAGTGGCTCTTTGTTCCTGCATCCTGTACCCCTGTGGTGACTTTTATTACTTAATTATTACACGCCCCATGCCTGTGAGCAGCCTAATTTATAGCTGTGCTTCCTAACGACACTGTGTGTAATCTGGAAATATCTACCCCAAGAGGCTGCTCCCAGCAAACAGCCCTCTTCCCTGCAGCCCTACTGTATCCATCACTTCCCCAGCTCTTCAGCCCTCCCCTAGTCTGGCTGACCGACTCAGGACTCAGCCTCCTGCCCTGGCCAGCCTAGCAACGCTTATTCTCTGGGAAGAGGCAGTGGGGGCTGAGCTAAGGGGAACCTATGATTCCGTGACTTATGGCAGGCAACCCTGGCCTAGGTCCTCCATGGCCACCCACAAGCTGGCTAGTCTCTGTTCTGGCTCATTAACGTGGACAAACAAGTGCAGAGGCTGGCCTGGTATGGAGAAAACAGGCCATAAATTGGACGTTATCACCCTGCATGGTCCCCAGTTTCCGAGCTAAGCCTGGACTCGAATCCGTGGTCGGCTAGACTCAGCTCCCTCTTCAACTCCTGGCACTCACTCTACCCTGCATGGCTTCCCTAGACTTCCAGACCTTTTCTTCTGGGTGGAGTTCTCCTTGGCAGCACACACATGTACATGCATGCCTCCACATGTCATCTCTCCTTTGCATGTGGGCCTCAATTGTGGGCTGGTTCCCAGCTACCCTGCCCTAAACAGCCCTGGCTAGGTGTCCCTCCACCTGAGAATAAGCCCACTCATCCCTCTCCAGGCTCCAAAGGACCTCAACTGTTGAATAGCAGTCAGCCTCAGAGGGCAGAAATAATTCTGTGCCTGCTGTGAGCTGACAGGGCTCCACCCTGCACAGATATGGAAGGGTAGCTCTGTTAGTAATAAAGACCTGAGTTAAATCTCCTAGAATCCGTGTTAAACAAACAAACAAAACAACAACAGTAAAACAAAAATAATTCCAGCACTACGGAGGTGGAGGCAGGTTGGAGGCTGATGGCCAGTCAGCCTAGCTGAATCAGCAAGCTCCAGGCCACTGAGAGACCCTACCCCAGAAAACTCAGCGGACAGCACCAGAGTATGACCACTGAAGTTAACCTCTGTCTTCCACACACATGTGCACACATGTACCTGCATGGATGAACACATACAGACACATGACAGACACACACACACACACAGGCACACACACAGACAAACACACAGAGACACACACAGACATACACATAACAGACACACACACACAAATGTGGGGGCACGAAGAAAGAAAGGAAGAGAAGAGAAAAGAAATCTTAGGCAAATGTTTGACAGATACACTTTTGTTGACTTGCTCAGCACAAATTAGGCTGCATGCGTCTCATAGTAAATCGGCAGATTGAAGTGGTGGAGCTGGTCTTCAGGGAGGGTGCCTTCTCCTCACAGGGGAGTGGTGGTAGACCAGGGAGTGGTGGTAGACCAGGAGCATCTTAGACAGAGCAACCACCAAAACAAAACCAGTTCCACTTACATCTCACCCCTCAGAACAAACCTGTCAAGTGCACAGGAGAAAACCTTGAGATTCAGAGCTAGGTGAAGACTATTCACTCATTTAGGATTGTGAGACAGAGTCTCCTGTAGACAGGCTTTCCTCAATCACACTCTGCAGCTGGGGATGACTTTGAACTTCTGGGCCTTTGGCCTCCGTCTCTTAAGGACTGGGCATGCTTGTAAAGAAATGTGGCACCGTGGTGGGCTTCAGCAGAGCTGGGTCAGCAAATGCAGGACTTTCTGCATGCTGGGCAGAAGGCAAGCGATTCACACACTAAGCCCTGTGCCCTGATGCCCCTTCTTGACCTTTGACCTTTCCAGGAGGCATTGTTAGGAATCACTTACCCTATTTTCTTCTGAAGCTGTCATTGTTGCTACGTTACAGCTCACCTTTTTGTTTGTTTTGTGTGTGTGTGTGTGTGTGTGTGTGTGCGCGTGCGCGCGCGCGCACACACACACACATGCTGCTTTTTATTGAAGCTCTTTCTAACTCCATCATGAATGATTTTGCCACAGGCTAAGGCCGCTGTGGTAACAATTATAGCTGCCTTTCCTGCACATCTCTCTTTTGAGGAGCAGAGGGGTTCACACAGAAAAGCTTAATTATTTATTTTCACTAAATGTACACAGGAAAAAATGGTATTGGGGCAGCTGATGCCCAGAGAGGTCAAACGGCTTGCCCGGGGTCACACAGCACACACAGGCAGCAAAGCTTGAACTTCCAGCTTTTTAGCAACAAATATCACAGCCCAACAAATTCTAATCGGTGTTCACTAAGGGCAGTAGTTATAGATGAGTGAAGCTGGCCAGCTAGCTACACCTGGAGGCCAGGTCCAGATCCCAGACTTTCCAGGGCATTATTTCTGTCACCTGTCTCCCGATCCCTTGCCTAATCCGCACAGGAACTGAGGTTTTAGGGGAGATTCCCAGCTGTTCCCAGATGACACTTGTGGTGTCTTTGGCACCCTCTCAGCTGACATGTTTTCCTGATCCCCAAAGGCTCCCTGAATGCTCTCTGCTTCCATCTCCCAGGCTTCTCCTTCCCTTTGTCTGGCACCTAGGCTGTCCTCATGGTCTGCACTCTGCATAGGGTGGTTTTGAGACCATTCTCAATGTGGGGGATTAATGTCCATCTTTTCCATCCTGCTCTAATCAGCTTTCCCAAGTCATTCTCTGGGAATCTCCGGGCTGCTATTGGAGTTGTACTCTGTCCAAGGGTATCCAGTGTGCAGCCCAAGATAGCCATGAGTTTGGCCCAATACAAAATCCTAAACTTACTTAAGACCCGAGGGGCCCATGTAGCCCAGGGTGGCCTATAACTCAACTACATATAGCCAAGGATGATCTTGAATTCCTGACCCTCCTGCCTCCACTTTCCAAGTGCTGAGGACTGAACCCAAGGCTTCTGTACTCTAGGTCAGCCCTCTATCACCCTCAGCCCCTTAATCAGTTTTTGAAGCATGTGTGCATGCATGCATGCGTTAGTGCTTATGTGTATGTGTCTGACTGTATCTGGGTTTTTGTAATTGGTTCTCCAAATGTGCAGGTTGCAGGTGGACATCCCTATGTAGGTCCAGATAATTCTTCATCCAATGACATTCTCAGATAAACACCAAGTATCTCTGAAGGCCTTTAGACTGTCTTAGGAGCAGCTGTCTGGCCCATACGCAGAGCCCAAGAAAGGGCTATGGGGAAAGAGACCCTGTCCACAGGAAATCCTGCAGTAATCTCCTAATAGGAATGGCCCTGATGTTATTAAAAAGGGTTCTGGGACTCAGGACAAGTATTGATGTCTCACTTGTGAAATCCTTATGACTGTGGAATCTGGGGTCTCCCTACCCCTGGAGGCTGGCCATGCCTTTGTGGGTGTAAGTCAGGTAGTTAGAATAACAGACACCTGTGGCTCTTAGCCATTCATATTAGATCTTCAAAAACATGCCCCAAAGCCATCTGGGTGGGCTGTTCAATTCTGTGTCCCAAGCCCAAGGGTTGAGGCTGCAGGAATGGCAGTGGGAGGGGACAGGACAGCCCCTGGGATGGTAGGGTCTGTCCAGTTACCCAGATATTTGAAACTCTTCTGAGTTCAGAGAGAGAAGAGGCATAGAAAGGGGGGGGGAGATACACAGGTCTGGGAGGGGCAGGTAGAACTGAGTCAGAGCCACATCAGAGTTGGGGAGCCTGGTGAGACCTAGGGTCCCCAAGGAAGGGGAGTGACTGATTGCAAAGACACTTGGGGCTTTCAGAGAATGAAAATGTTCTCTATTCTCATTGGATATCAAGGCTTATAAATGTGCTGACCCAAACTGGGGTGCCTGCACTGGGCTCTGCTGCTCCCCCTGGCTCTGAAGTCAGCTGGAGACTGGCCCATGAATTCTCTAAGAGTTCTGACAAATCCTTTCTCTAACCTGGAAGTCCCTTCCAGCCCTGATGCTTCACTCTCAACCACACCATGTCACAATTAAGTCTAATGGTGCAAAAAGTGGAGAATAAATGAAACGAAAATCAGCCCTGACTCCAGGTGTGCCTTGAGAAAGTTCAGATTCGTCCCATCAAATCCATCCTCAAAGCTTTGGGATTGATACCCCAGACCAAGGCTTGATCTCCAATGAAGGCTTGGGGTGAGCACACAAGGGAGATGGAGGGGATCATTTGCAAACGTTAGGTTGACATGGGTGCAGTGCCGTGCGGGGTGGGTACAAATGAGGGCTGACAGCTCTGATTTGCCCGCCGCCTCCGTGCAAGAGCTCTGTGGATCAGAGGGGCCTCTCATAGAAACTCATCTTCATCCGAGATGCTCATTAAAACTTTGCTGAGCCCAGAACTTGGCGGGAGCCAGGAAACTGAAGGCGCCTTCTGAGGGACTTTAGGTACACATTTGTTGAAAGGTGTTTAAGAAGGAGATTCGGGTCTGACAAACTGGATTCAGTGCAGCGCTCCGTTCACAGCGGGCTAAAATAATTGGTCATCAGTGACTACTAATTCCGTTTAGTAGCCAGAGGCAATTTTTTTCTTCCTAGAAAATCAATGACAGCACGGAGGTCTGTTCAATGTGATTCCACTCTAGAAGGACCCTTCTTTCACGCTTGACGCCTCTTCCAGTGGAGACAGCTATTTTGTTAAAATAAAATTAAAATCCGTCCCTAATACGCCAGCGGCTTGCTGCTCCTGGGGAGCCAGGAGCTGTTGGCATGGGCATCCGCACAGCCTCAAGGGGATGACGGAGTGGACAACGAGCTATGTGTGGTGGCTCATACTTGCAAATCTAGCTGTCAGGAAGAAGAGGCGAGGGGTTGATGCAAATTTGAGGCTAGCCTGGTCTACATATGGAGCTTGAGACTAGTCAATGTAGCAAGATCCTGTTTCAAAAATAATTAGAAAAGAAAAAGAAAATGGACAGTGTCCTTCATCTGGGCCTTGTTCATTCCATGAGCCTTGACTGTGAGCCATGCACTGGTGGATAGTACTTCTCTTCTGGTTTGGATCACAATCCAGCTCTTGTTTTGGGCACAGTGGTACATGCCTTTTCCAACACTCAAGAGACAGAAGCAGGCAGATATCTATGAGTTCACAGCCAGCCAGGGCTACATAGTAAGACCTTGCCTTACAAACAACAACCAAAACCCATAGCCTAAGGAAGTACCACTTAAAGAGATCTCTTGTTCTCTCTCATTCTTGGGATTTACCTTGAGGACCAGGTATGCCTAGTATTCTAGACAGCACCAAGTAACTAGACAAGGTGCTTTCTTCTCTGCAGATTTAAGGCTATAGTGGGCTCAAGGTGTGGCTCCAGAGCCCGTTCACTGAGGACTTAGGGTTTAAAAGTCTAGCAAGCAAGCCTGCCCCTGCACCAGTCTTCATTTCCTTCCATTGCAGCTTGCCTCAAAGTCTGGGTAGCTGGCTCAGTCAATGAAACTGGGTTTGCTCCCTGAAACCATGTGGAAAGGTGGGCATGGTGGCTGGCACATGCTTGTTATTCCATCACTGAAGAGGTGGAGATAAGACTATTCTTGGAGCTCACTGGTTCTCTCTCTCTCTCTCTCTCTCTCTCTCACACACACACACACACACACACACACACACACACACACACACACACAAATTTCCATCAAGATCACCACAGTACCCCTTGAGGTGTTAAGATTTAACCCAGACCTTCATCTTGTAAATTCCTAGCCCAGCTTCCCCTGACCATAGTATTTTGCAACCCTGTAGCAAACCATGGCACCCAGGAGGCCTTGCTATGGCCCACTGACATTGAGTTTTCCTGATTTTACTTGTAGGGTCTCATCTGCAGGTTCTCCCTCTGTAGGTTCAATTAGCCTCAAACCAAACCACGTTTTCGTCTGTTTGATATTTCCACATGCCAATACGTGCCTGAGGTGCAGAGGCAAGAGCCTTGGCAGGAGAGCATAGTTCATGGCCTGGGCAATACAGTAAGACCCTTGCCTTCAATGAAAAAAAAAAAAAAAAAGATCTGGTGCTGTTGTTAGATGAGACACAAGCTTGGGTCTGGCACAGTCTCTACCACTCACTCCCTATTACTGTGCCCAGAGCCAGCTCCCTCCATTCATCTGCAACATCATGGCCTGGTAACCTGCTCTGCCTCTCTACAACATGAATACTTCCTGTCGCTATCTTCCCGAAAGTTCAAAGAATGATCCAGAGATTAATTCACACCCGGTTTCTCAGTGTCACACTGAAAGACTCAGAAATGAAACACAGGACATAGGAATGGAGAATTTGGTGCTGTTTGGAGTGTCTGAGCCCTGGGGGAGATCTCTATTATTTGTAATGGTTTAAATTAAATTAAAATACACAGGTCCAAGATTCCTGTGTTAAAAAACATGACCCACAGGGGCTGGAGAGATGGCTCAGTGGTTAAGAGCACTGGCTGCTCTCTCAGAAAACATGGGTTCAATTCCCAGCACCTACTCATGGCAGCTCACACCTGTCTGTACCTCCAACTCCAGGGTCTGACATCTTCACTCAGACATACATTCAGGAAAACACCAATGCACAAAAAATTAAAAGGGGGGATTTGATCCCCAAATCCACAGGCTTATGACATTTGTTTTGTTTTCCAAAACAGGTTTCTCTGTGTAGCTTTAGAGCCTGGCCTGGAACTTTCTATAGACCAGACTGGCCTGGAACTCACAAAGATCCACCTGCCTCTGCCTCTCAAGTGCTGGGATTAAAGGTGTGTGGCACCACTGCCCTGAGGCTTATGACATTTGCAGGTGGGTTATTAGGATTATATGAGGTCATCAGGTAAACCCAGAGATGGCACCAGTGGATTTAGAGGAGGTCAGAGCCAGGCTGGCATGCTACCTAGTCTCATGTGGGAAGCCCTTGGCCCCATGATGTGGAAGAAGGGCCCTTGCCACATGCTAGCACCATGCACAGCTCAAGCTCCATTTTGTTCACATTGCCCCATCTCAAGCAATAAAGCCGGGGCACTAGACTGGAGGGAGGGATGGGGAGCCCTTAAAGGTAGCTAAGCAGGATGAGGTCTGTGTGTCCATCTGGCCCAGGAGGTTAGTTACAAAGTCCCAACACACTTTCAGAGACCCATGAAATGTTTGTTTGTTTGTTTATTGTTTTATTTTAAAATCAGCGTGGAATCTATCTCCCTTCACCCCAGCAGAACCAGAGAATATCAGTGCAGACATATGTGAAGGGGAGAAATGGCTCCAGAAGGCAAGGGTGTCCCCGGGCCACAGAAGCTCTGTGAGGACCGGGAAAGAGGATGGACCCTTCAGTCCTGCAACAGTGCCAGCCCACTTGATCAGCTTGGATTAGAAGTCACCTCGCTTCTGCTGTCCAAACAAGTAATACTCAGGAGAGAATATGGAGAGAGCAGTGGGCTGGAGGGTTTCAGCCAGTGAGAGGCACTGCCTCAAGAAAACAAGGTAGCTGACGGCTGGCAATGACACCACTGGCCTCCATGTGCAATGTCCCTGTATCACGTGATACGACCCTGTATCACGCTGTCTGCACACAGTATGCCTGCACACACACACACACACACACACACGCACACGCACACACACACACGCACACGCACACACACACAGATTCCTGTGTCTCGCCTGGAGCATTTCAACACTCTAGTAGCCTGGGCATAGCCAAGAAATCTACAATTTCCCAGGGTACACTGCACCCCTAGGCCTATGATTTTGAGCTGCCACTCTGAGCCATTCCCTGCAGGGAATGCTAACCTGCCGTCCATCTGTCTTTTGCAGGAACTGAGGAGGGTTGATCAGCCCCCATACTCATCCTCTGCCTTTGCCTTGGCTCTCTGCTGTACAACAGGAAGGGTGGTAACCAGGCCCTGGCCGGATTCAGAGCTAATTAGATGCCACGATACCTGGGCTCACAGATTACTTCTTAATTGTTTGTAGGTTTAACATAAAAGCTAATGATGGACGCAGAGGTACCGTCACAGCCTAGTCCTGACTTCTAGATTGTCTGGGGGGTCATTTGCAACTTGTTAACATTTGTCATCAGGGTGATTCAATTAGCAGCTCCCTGGCACAGGTGTCCACCCCCAGCCCAGTGTGGCAGAGGCCTTGGGCTGAATCAAGAAGGAAGGTGGCTGAGAAGCATATTCTCCAGAGGGCTGGAAAGTTCACTATGAGGAGAGGGAGGGGGATGGAGGGGAGGGCAACACGACACTCCTGGCACCTGGGGGCAAGAGGAGAAGCAGCTGATCACCCCTCCAGGAAGAGTGGGAACTGCAGAAAAAGCAGTGTGCTGAGAAACGGAAACTGGTTCTCACCAAAACCATGTAACTCACAGCGCTATGGCTTTTCTGTAGCCTGTGTTACAAGGAGAGCGGAGCCTCCCGATGGTGTGGAGAGGAGGATGCTGCAGAGCCAGAAGAGGCCGGCAGCTAGGAGGTGGTGCCTAGCCCACTTTGCACTGGCCTCCAGCTCTCCACGAAGCCTAACTGGGAAAACCTGAGGCAGAGCTGGCAGTACAGGATGCAGCTGGGAAGCCCCAGGAGGAAGCAGCCAGCCTTGTTAGCGCTGACCTTGGCACCCAGCAGCTCCTGATGGATGGGGTTCGGCCTGGACAGGCCCCATGGGAGCTGCAGACAATCCGTTACAGGCCCCCTGTTCCCCATACTGCAAGCAGCAGGCTGGGGATAAATCTCTGTCTGGGCAGCCAGAGAGCCAAAGTAGAAACTGCACAGCATGAAAAATGTCTATGTCCTGGCTCTGGCTACAAAGCCCATGAGAAGGAAGAGGAGGGAGTACCCCAAAGAGGAAGAACCCCCAAGTGCAACCTTAACTCAGGCCAGTGCTCAGTCTGGACCCCCATTCAGCCTGGATCCCTGGAGATCCAGATTTATGGAAGCTTGCAACCCTGAGGACAAGGAACTCCTGCCCCTGCTGGGCAGCTGAACAGACCCAGATGTTGCCAAAACCATCAGCTCTGGAATTCCCTTCAGCTTCTGCAAGGACCCTGGCTGAGCCCTCACCTTTCTGCTAAACAAACCTGTGACCTTTCACGAGAGAACAGAACTTTATGCCTCGGTTTCCTGTGATCACTACAGGAGCCGCCTAGAGATCAGTGGCTTTGCTCCAGGGAAAGCTGAGTCCTCAGAAGTGAGATAGGGTTGTAACCAATTGTTCCTAATTATTCCAAGCACATCTAGTTGTTGGGGTCCCACAACTGTATCAGGTCACCCCAATCACCACAGTCACAGGTCAGAGCAAGATTCCCCCCCAGGGTCTTGCTCTGCCTCCTGGAAACCTGTGTGTAAAAATAGTCACCACAGAGGGAGGCTTGGATTAACCCTGGCACTACCACCAACTGGATCTGTGGCCTTGGTCAGTTTTCCCACTGACAGAATAGGGAGGTTAGTTCCGGTTCAGTAGAATTGGGAGCAGTTAATGAGATAGTGTGTAGGGGGTGCTCACTGCTGCAGCAAAGGTCACACAGGGAAGACTGGAATACCAGCCACGAGTGTAGCCTCCAGGCTCAGTGGTCCTCGTGTGGGTCTTTGTCATGGTCTCAGGGAGTTGAGTTGAGGCCAGATGTGGTGTCTCCTCTGCATCTCTTCCCAGTCAACAGCAGGCCTCCATTCTTGGTACTTCCTCCTTGTCCTACACGCCATCCTGGCAGCTCTCCTCTGGCTACTGTCTTGTTAGGGGACCCGCTCCTAACTGTATAGTGTTGTCTATTTCATCATCTTCCTCTTCCTCCTCCTTCTTCTCTCTCACTCTCCCTCCTGCTCCCTCTTTCTTTTTTTTTGAGAAAGAGTCTCATATAGCCCAGGCTGGCCTTGAACTCTTGATGTAGCTGAAGATGATCTTGATCTTCTCATCCTCCAGCCTCCACTTCCCACAGACTAGGGTTATAGCCATGTATCACCACCATGCCTGGTTTTATTCAGTGTTGGGAGTGATCAAACCTAGCAGACCTTGGCCATGTCAGGAAAGCAAACTACCAATGGAGCCATCATCCCTAGCTCTGCCTAGCATTATTTATTTATTTATTTATTTTAAAAAAAACTTTATTTATTTATTTGCCTTGGTGTTTGCCTGGAACTGGAACTACAGACAGTTGTGAGCTGCCATGTGGGTGCTGGGAATCGAACCCGGGTCCTCTGGAAGAGCAGACGGTGCTCTTAACCGCTGAGCCATCTCTCCAGCCCCCTATTTATTTTTTTTTTTAATATAATGCTCCAGGTATGATCTGAGCAGTAAGGAGATTGCTTCTTATTTTTAAATTTCTTTCTCTAATAACGCAGCCAAGGGGACACGGTGTCTGAGGCAGTGTCAAGCTGCTCACCCACCAGCAGAGTCTGAGAAGTGACATGGGACTGCCTGGCTGTTCTGTCCCTTCTTGGAGTCTCAGGTGGACTCTCTACTTTCAGTCACTGTTTCAAAGCCTGAAACAAACCTGGACCACATTCCTCCAACAAAAACTTAGCCAGGATCTATATGTGCCAGCCAGAGACCAAGGCTCTGATGTTATTTTTCTCTCTTTGCTGTGTTAGGGATGGAACCCCAAGTGTCACTCCCAAAAGACCAGTGTTGCCCAGCCTAACAATGGCAGCGGGTGAGGAAAGTGGCATTGTCTCAGTCTTCTGGGGCCTGACAACCAGAAGGGAAAATCTGCCCAGGGCTGAGGTGCAGTTACTGTGATGTGAAACAAGCTGGATCCCGGGGAAGGACTCCTCCCAGCTCCCAGCTGGGTCTTCCCAGATCTCCTGGCTCCCCCTTGTGGCCATCCAGGTCCCTCAGCAGCCACAGGGCCCTGCCTAGGACAGTTTAGCTTCTTCTCTCCTAGGATGTTAGGTGTGTGGCTTGGATTTGGGTATTGGCTCCAGTAGAAGCAAAATAAGGCAGTGTGATCGATGGGACTACGATAAATTTGATAAATAAATCAGCTTGGCAGGGAGATTCACAAGGCCTGTCAGGTGGGCAGCATTTATTTAACTGCCTATGTAACCTCCTCCATTCTTCATTCCTGTCTCCTCAGGCTGGTGATGCCCGACAATATGGTGAACAGTACCTGCTTCTCATTTCTCCACTATCCCAAAGATTTTGGCTCCCTGATCTGTCTGTCTAGAACAAACTAGCAGGGTGAGCCAAGACCTCTGTGGAAGGAGCGCATTGCTACAAGCTTGATATTCGGATCTCAGTGTGATCATGTGACCAAGCATTCACTGAGCCAACATTACTGAAGGACTCTTCAGCTAAGACCCTCTGGTCAGAACGGAAGATGGTGAGATGGGCAGAGGCAAGCCGGAGCAGCCCGTTCAGTGAAGCCTTAGAATATTCCCTTACAGAGTCCGTTGGAAGCGGGAGTCACAGAAGGAGAGGAAGAAGAGAAGGGAAGAAGTGGAATGTGTGGTGTGGTCCCTAGACCAGGATTGAACTGGAGCCTTTAAAAGGTAGAGCCCAACTGGATGCCAAACAACTCCCCCACAAAAAAATGGTTTTATGTGGTGATATGTTATATATTTAATAAAACCAGTCTGTAATATCAGAGAACAGATCCACCCACAGTAAGTCAGGAGGGTCAGAGAGTGGTGACTCACACATTTAATCCCATAACTCCAGAGACAGAGATCTTTCTATGTTTCTGTGAGTTCAAGGCTAACTACCAAATAGAGTAGCTCACATCCAGGTTAAGATTAAAGGTGTAATATGCCACACTCAGGGTGTGTGTGCGGAGGGAAACAGGGGTCACAGACCTCACTGAGCTCTGCTATGTTTAGATGGTTAGATGGAGTCCTAAGGGCTTTTAAGAAATCTAACCTGCTGTCTTGACCTCAGGAAAAATTCCAGTATCATCCTCAGCCATGTCACCTCTACCTGGTGTCTGCTAGGGTTTCTGATCCTGTCACTCACATTGAGGTTACACCAATTCCCAGCCCCACTGCAGAGCAGCCTCAGGCAAGCTAGTCTGCCATTCTGACCCTCTGACTCCTCTCTGAAAACATGAGAATATAAAGGTTCCAAAGGGACACACACACACACACACACACACACACACACACACACACACACTGTCACTTAGTAAGGATGCAGATAGGAGTTTCCAATATGAAACAGTGACAATGACAGATAGGTGTGTGTACAGTTCATCTGCCCTGTGATCAGGGTACCCTTTGCTCACTGAGGAATGGGCTCCCACTGGTGCCTGTCCCTGAGTGTGACATGAGGCAGAGCAGTAGAAGAACCTCAGCTGCCTGGACTCCACCAGCTCTGACTCAGGCTGCTCCCTGGCTCCACATCTTTGAATCACTGTTAGCGAGAACACAGGACCAATTAACAGCAGGAACAATTAAGATATGCAAGGGCATGGGCATCCCCTCCCTGAAAGCCCTTATTAAAATGCATCAATAATTAAGCAGGCCTTTAATAGCTACATTTTTGGCCTGCAGACATGTTTCTGTACAGGCCTCAGGATGCAGCATGCTTTGAGATCTGTGTTAGGGCCTTCTGTACTGGTGATGAGGTTAGACAATCCCACTGGGCTGTAATGCTGGCTTGGGTCAGTGAAGCAGAGCTGGAGAATTCCCCATGCTTCACAGCTATCTGCCCACAGAGCTGAAGCCTTCCCAGCTAGGGCCAGACCCTATACAAAAACTACATCCTTCATGTTCCTCTTTGAGATAAGGCTGTACAGGCTGACCCTGAAGAGGAAAACGGCAGTGGTCAGCTTTGTGTACGCAAAACACCCTTCGTGTCCAAGTGGCTAGAACAACACCGTTGCTTCCAAGAACATGGTGAGCTAAGAGATCAAGAACAGATGTGGTGGGGCAGCTGTGATGCCTGCATTGGAGGTGAGCTATGGAAGGAGGACCAGGAATTCAAAGCCATCCTTGGCTTCATATCAAGTTCTAGGTCAACCTGGGGCACATGTGATACTGTCTCAAAAAAAATAATAATAATAAAGCAACTATTGGTCTTCACTAGCAGGTCCAAGCTCTGATACCAGAACAAGGCCCAAGATAGACCTGAGAGAGGCCAGGTTAGCAAAGACATGGAGGGCATGAGTTCTGCCCAAAGTACAGCCAGTGGGGTAGTGAGACTTCTGACTTGTCTAGAAGCACAGGAAGTCCAGTACTTATGTGCAATTCTGCCTTTTTATGATGCGGGTATGTGATGTATATGTGTGTGTATGGTATGTGTGTATGTGGGTGTGGTGTATATGTGATGTGTGTGTGTAATGCGCATGCACACTGAAAATGCCATGGCACCAATGTGGAGTTCAGAAGACACTCTCAGGTGTTGGGCATTGCCTTGCCCCTTGTTTGAGGAAGATTCTCTTGTCTGACACTTCTTAGACCAGCCTAGGCCACCCTAGAGCCCCTCAGTATCTTCCCATCTCCACACGAGTGCAGATACTGGTCTGGTTTACACAGGTTCTAGGGTCCAAATTCAGGTCTTCATTCCTGCCTGGCAATTCCTAGGCTGCCTCTCTCCTTTTAAGAGAATTATTACATGAAACATGGGAACCTTTGTGCCTTGTCCCCTGGCCCTCCTCTACTTGTGCCCATAGGTCAAGTGGCCCTGTCGTCCAGATGCTGCTCAGAGCTCTGCCTTGGGGTGGGGTGGGGGGTGGGGTGGGGTGGGGTGGGTGTGATTTAAGACTAGTGATTGGGAGGCACCTCTCCTACTCAGAAGTAGGAATCTCACCACCGAGAAAGTAACTGAGGGATTCCCACGTGGAATTCCCACACAAGCCCGAGCTTGGAGGTGTCTCCCAAAGAGGGGTACACCCACATAAAAGGTGGGGTCAGTATTCATCCCCTGCGCTCTCCAGGATTTCTTGCTGTTGCTATGGCTTAGTGCCCTATTTCCCATATGGCTGGTGTAAAGTCCAGTCTATCTGAGACTTTATTTTAGCACATCTTAGGGAAATGTAGGTGCTGCTCATTTACTTCATTATTTATTTATTGGACCAAATCACTCCAACAATTCTTGGGCCGTCGACTGCAATCTGATTTGGTTTTCAACATGCTTTTAACGTAAAGAAATAAATACAGCGGAAGCTTGTTAAAGGTATTCACCAGGGAATGGGCCTTGAACCCATAACTTTAAAGTAATAGCCCCATTACAGGGTGGGGCGATGGGTTTTTAACTGTTCCCAGGCATTTAAGTCAGAAGGGTGAGGGGCTCACCACACAGTTTGGGCAGCACTAAGCCTTTCCTGAGGCCATTTAACCTCCATTTACAAAGAAATAAAGCGAAATTGATGCTGATCAGACTGGCTGGGGGATATTTCTGATCCATAAAAGCCCTTTGCCTGCAATTTGTGGAGTGGCCCTGTCACATGGGAAAGGCTTCACTGATAAAGATGGAGCTTTATGGCCCGATACTCACGGCTAACAGCAACCTAATGCCACATTTTCATTTCCGTGCAATTAATGTTAATGTCGACTACGAAATTGTCATTAAATACCATTTTAAAATCCATTCAATTTGCATATGCAAAGCTCATTTACCATCACAGGAGATACAGCCGGCACTTCATCACGTCTTTGCCCTGGAATTGTGGCCACTCTGTTTTATAGCAATTTAAGATTTTTATATTGGGAGCTGATGATAATGCATGGCCTTTTTAAGTCCAGCTGACTTGAAGGATGGAAAGCTGAAGCTCCCAGGGACCAGAGGTTCTGGATGTCTGCACCATGCCTATATTAAAAAGATGGGGACCCTTGGAAGGAGCCTCAGATAAGGAGCCCGCCACCTGACTGTGGGCCTCGCTCCATCAGCAGCCATGCTGTGTTCTTGGGGTGCTTCCTTGCCGCTCTGATCTCTCTACTTCCCTGTTTTCAACAAGATCTTCCAGTCAAGTGATTGCTAAGGCATCTAATATTAAATGTTTCAAAATAGAAGTCTACTTAAGAATCTGGGCCAAGCTCTGACTTGTATGAATTTGGGGTGTTAACCTCTCCTCCTGGCCTTCTGGGTAGATAGGACCCTATTAGTCTCCAGTGAATATCTAATGAAGGGATATAAAAAATGGGGAGAGAGGATGAGGTTCCTGGGATGGCTCCCTGATTACACAGGAGGAGGAAACAGAATTCCCAAGTGAAAAAGACTGTCAAAACCCAGGACACAATGGTCACATTCTAGAAGCTCATATAGAAAACAGGAGAAAGTAGGAAGAAGTTCAGAGAGGTAAACAGAGCTCCCAAGGTCACACAGCAGGTGGTTCACTGAGTTGAACTAAACTGGCAGGTTCTTTGTCCAGTGACCTCTCATTTGGGGGCTTAAGACTGAACTGGTACTGGACTGACTCTTGACCCAGACTCCCCCCTCAGCCCTCTATCAACTGTCTAAAGGACTCCAGGATGGGCTGATAGGGTAACTCTATTGTCTGCAGGGAAAAGGCAAGGAGAACACCTTTTTGGAGCTGAGCTGCCTTGATCCAGAACCCAGGTGACCAGTCCAACTTTCCTACATGTGGCACACTACCACATGCCAGGTTTTAGGGGTGGCGTGCACAGACATGAACTTCTAGTGAGAGAGTGGGTGCACCAATGGACGGGGCTGCTGGACTGGACTCTGAGGAATGAGCATTTTTTCCTGATGAGATGCTGTGAACTGAAGTTCCCAGAAAAAGCTGCACCGGGATTAAACTCTGCAGGGATGGCTGGATGACCTTAGAGTCTGTGGAGAGTTGGAATGTTGCAGGCCCAGAGCCAGATTATCTTGGGCTGTCTTTAGTTCTTTTTAGCCCTTCATTGCCCACCAGTGTCTGAGCTAACATCTTTTTGTGCACACAGAACCCCACCAACCCAAAGACTAAGAATGTCATCAGATGCCTCTGAGGCCTAAGCAGAGCATAGAGGAGCTGGGGGCTTTTGTGGGGGTGAGCTTCAGTTTGGGAAGATAAACTGGAGGGGTGGTGGCTGACAGGGACAGAAATGTGCCCATTTGTGCTGGTTAAAATGATACGTCTTGTATTTTACCATAATAAACACATAAGAAAAAGAGGATTTCCCCCAACCTATAAGCAACAAACAAACAGGGATGGAGTGACATGGCCAAATGCTGGTGACAGGAGAATCGGGATCCCTGAATGGCCAGGCTTGATCCTATGGCCCTCCCCAGAGTCAGGGTGAAATGGACACTCATAATGCACAGTAGCTCCTGGCACAGTGGAAGGAGGCTGGCATGAGTCCATTAAGGAGGGGCCAGTCTTGGAGTCAGTGAACAGCCAGCAGGCCTGGTGTCCTGGAAAGTGTGGTTTGTCTTGGTCTGAAGTGACTGATCTGAGCTCTAGACTGGTCATGTCTTTGCTGTAGAGACCATGGCACTAACTTAGGCAGTGACCCATGTGGTCTGTGTGATCATAGGACCAGAGAGATCACTTCTCAGGGTAACCTAGGCTTCTGGGGCACAGGCTAGATTTTCTATATTTGTCTGATGGTTTGTGACAGGAGATTTTTCATTTCATAAGCCAAGCATTATTAATGCAGTTCACCATGGAATACTCAAACCACAAAGATTTCTTTTTGTCTTATGTGTGAATGTTTGCCTGCATGCATGTATATGTGCCATGGGTTTGCAAAGCCCACAGAGAACAGGAAGGGTGTCAGGTCCCTTGGAACTGAAGTTACACACGGTTGTGAGCCCCATGTAGCTTCTTGGGAACTGAATTGAGACCCTTTGCAAAAAGCAACAAGTGCTCTTTTTTCCTTCTTCTTTCTTTTTTTGATTTTTCCAGACAGGTCTTCTCTGTGTAACAGTCCTGGCTGTCCTGGAACTCAGTTGTAGACCAGGCTGGCCTTGAACACACAGAGATCTGTCTGCCTGTCCCTGCCTCCCAAGCGCTGGGATTAAAGGTGCTCTTAACCACTGCCGAGCCATCTCTCCCCATACTAATCTCTTCACTCTGGGGTTATCCTTTGAATAGCAGCATCTTAATTACCGACAGGGCTCACTGTGTCCAGCTCCTATAATGAGGTCTTCAATGAAGTTAGGCAGCAGGTACTGCTAGGATCTCATTGTACAGGTATGGGAACTGAGGCAAGGTTCCTGGGTAGTCACAGTCCAGACTTAAGTCCTTATACTATTTCCAAAGTCTGTCTGAGTCCTCTTTCCAGCCTCAGCTGATAGATTTTTTTTTAAAGATAGAATCTTATGTAGCTCAGGCTGGCCTCAAACTTGTAATGTAGACAAGAATGACTGAATTGCTATCCTCCTGCCCCTGCCTGTAAAGTACTGTGTTTGCAGGCATGACCATACCTGATCAAGGACCTTGACTGAGAAAAATCTTTGGTTCCTGATTCCCACTACAGCTAGGCTTCAGCCACTCCCGGGCTTTGTTTCTGGCCCCAGTTCCCTGGTAGCTTTGTCACCCTTGTTAGTCACAGAGAAAGTAGGGGCTGGGATCCCTGACCTTACCTTGAACGAATCCCAAAGGTCACGTTGGGAGGGACAGAGGGTGGCTCCTTCTGTCGCCGGTCTTCCTGGTCACTGATTCGGATGTCATTAAGTTCACGATAGAGCATATTTTCCCTGGCAGTCACCAGGCCAGCTTTGACAGCCCCACGGTTCATAGCAATATAGTTCCGGGTCAGCTCGTGGGGGCAGGTGGGTTGCTGCTTAAATACATTCCAGTGCCCAATGGCTGCAGGCAAAGAGGTAACAGGAGAGTGGATGTCAGCGGGAGGAGAGGATACAGGGTTCCCATTACTCCCAACACAAGGGACAGCCCTACCTGGCCCTGGCCAGCAGGCCACCTGAAGAGAGGGACAGATGGCTCAGAGATCCCAAAAGGGGCATGTGCTGACCAGCTTTATCAAGTTAGTTTCAATGAGAGACTGTCTACATGGGGTAAGCCTGTGGAGGACTGTCTTAACTGAATTAATTGATGTGGGAAGACCCAGTCCACTGTGGGCGGCACCATTCTTAGGCAAGGGGTTTTGAACAATGTAAGAATAGAGAGGTCAAGCTGATTGCAGGCAAGGATGTGATTCTCTCTGCTTTTGACTGAGGATGTAATATGTCTCTGATTTTATGCTCTGTCACTGATTACTGTTGTAAATGGTTCTGGGCTGGACTTTCTGGTCTAGTCTCGAGGTTCGGACCCACAGTGCTCCCAGATACACAGGCAGTCCCACAGAATCACACAGACGCTTGTAATATTTTTCCGCTGATTGACCTAGGGCCCAGGCATATAACTTGCTAGCTCCTTCATCTGAACTCAACTCATCTTGTTCACCCGTGAGGCTTGGTACCTTTTCTCAGAGCAGCATTTCCTCTGCATCTCCTGGCAGCTCTGGTGACTCTGGCATCTGTGTGGTCTCTGCTTCAGCTCTGAGATGTTCCTGAGTTTTCTTAGCCTGGTAGCCCCGCCCATACTTTGTTTGGCTTTGGCCAAACAGTTTTTTATTAAACCCATAGGCAGGACAAATTTTTACATTACCAGCATAATGCCATCACAGACTACCCTGGGATTGAGAGCTAAATAAGCCCCCCAAAACTGTTGTCTGGGGGTTTGTTTTGTTTTGTTTTTTGTTTTTTTCCCCTAAGACAGGGTTTCTCTGTGTATCTCTGGCTGTATGGCTCTATAGATCAGGCTTTAAACTCAGAGATCCTCCAGCCTGTGCTGAGATTAAGGGTGTGTCTCCCCCCCCCATGGCCTGGCTTTGTTGACAGACTATTTTATCAGACAAAACCCAAGCAAGTTGACTTTGACTCCCACTGGGACCTTAGGGGTTGGTCCAAGACTGCTCAGGGCATGCTTCATGGTGAAGAATAGGGTCAGCTACACCAGGGTGTCTCTGATGGCTTCCCATCCCTCACTCCTGAGCCCCTCATGGCTCTCCTCTTTGGATGGGGTCTAACCACTGGCATACCCCTCTGTTCCTGCCTAGCAGCTTTACTCAAAATGGCTGAGAGTGGAAAGGTGTGAGTCCCTCATCCACCTCTCCAGTCTCTGTGCTCTTTACTGCACCCACTCACCTTCAGGAACCCCTCCGTCTAGCCCCCGGATGTAGAGTCCGTAATTGAAGTTGATGCCAGGTAGGCTGCAGCTTCTCTCCCGGGGCTTGCCAAGCTCTGCCTGTTGGGGGAAGAGGGGCAGAATCTTAGACTTAGCAGGAGTGAGCACTGTCTCCCTCCACAGCCAGGGGCTGATAGGACTCTCTTCCTGTGAAAGGCAAGCCAAACTGCATGCCATAGAGAAACAGTACCTGCTATCCAGGAACTGAGGAAGAAAAAAAGGTTCAATAAAACTGAAGGAGGTGGTAAGACAGAGGGTCAGTTTCTTTGCCTAACACTGAGTACCTCCAGGGACAGCCTCAGCCATGCACAGGGGGCTGCAGGGAGTGACTGGAGGTGGGGGGGGGACGACACTCACGGGGGGACGGACACGACACTCACTGTCACTGTCTTAGCATCTGGGTAGCGAATCCTACCTTCTGGGCCTGCAGACAACTTTTCTTTGACTCCCAGGACCTCATTGTTATCAGCCAGAGACCTCCCCTCACTCCTAAGGGATGGGGTGCCTGTCTGGGGCAGGCATATGGGCAGAGTTAGCCTATGTGAGAAACGGGGACCCTCATATAGGAACAAGCAATGGACTCATGGTAGGGAAACTGAACAGGTTCTACGACACTGCAGAGTCTGGCACCACCCTAGACAGTGGTGGACCTGCCCTGAGCACAGAGAGCAGGCATATAACCCAAGGGCTGCTCCTGTCCTCTTGTCCTCCTTGGCCGAGTCCTGGGAGCGGGGCACTACACATCTGCTGCTTACCTTCCTCTATTTCCTTTTTTTTAAAACACTTATTTATGAGGGTGAGCATGGCAGACAGGGTGTCTTAGTCAGGGTTACTATTGTAATTTGAAACACCATGACCAAAAGCAAGTTGGGAAGGAAAGGGTTTATTTGGCTTACATTTCCACATCAGAGGCCATAGGCAGGAACTCACCCACAACCCTGCTGCCTCTGCAACTTCCGGGGCTCAGTAGCCCTATGGCAGAGGCAGCGTAGCCTCCACCGTCAGCTGATGGTCCAAAAGGCATCCAAGTTTCATCTTCTAACTCCTGGTCCACCATTTACCCTTCAAGCTCTATGTCTGCTGCCACACCCTCATTTCCAAATGCAAAGTGGCCTCTCCCTAGTGTATTTTCTGAGCTGGGATCTTAAGTAACATAAGCTGGCTTCAAGCTCATGGAGCCAAGAATGATCTTGAATTTCTGATCCTCCTGCCTCCACCTCCCAAGTGCTGGGATTCCAGGCTTCAGTTGCCATGCCCAGTTTGTGTGGTGCTGGGGATCAAGCCCAAGGTGTTGTGCATGCGACACAGTATCAATCTTCTAAGATCCCATCCCACTCCTAGGGCTTTCCAGAGCTCTTCTTCATTGTCAGGAACACACATACTAGGCCCTTTGTATGGGTCATAAGTCCCTGAGGCTCCTTTTCTTGATGACACATGGCAGGTCATCATCCATCCTCTTGGGAGTGGAGTGATAGGTTGGTGCTTAAGAGTTAACACTATTCGGGGCTGGAGAGATGGCTCAGCGGTTAAGAGCACCGTCTGCTCTTCCAGAGGACCCGGGTTCGATTCCCAGCACCCACATGGCAGCTGGCAGCTGTCTGTAGTTCCAGTTCCAGGCAAACACCAAGGCAAATAAATGGATGAATGAAGTTTTTTAAAAAAAAAAAAAAAAAAAAAAAAAGAGTTAACACTATTCTAATAGAGGTCTCAACCAACGTTGGGAGACTTGCAACTGCTGGTAATTCCAGCTCTAGAGGGATATGATGCCACCTTCTGGCCTCTATGAGTACTGCACTCATGTGCACATACCCAAACATGAACATATACATTCACATAAATAAAAATAAGTAGTTTTGGGTTTGTTTGGGGGGGGTTGTTTCTTTTTATTTTGAGAGAAAGAGAGTATTATTATGAAGCCCTAACAAGCCTGGAACTCACTATGTAGACCAAGCTGTCTTTGAATCCACAGAAATCTATCTGCCTCTGCCTCCCAAATGATAGGATCAAAGGTATATATCACCATGCTCAGCTAAAAATAAATAAATTGGAAAAGCTTCTTTGGAGAAGCCTCTGGAATGGCAGTCTAGACAGGTTCCTTCTTGCCTTTCAAGGTCATGGCCCTCCTAAAAGCGCTAATAAAAAGCTGGGCCTTGACAGCATGATTCTACAAAGGCAGACACAGAGGGCCAACATGCCAGAAGAGTCCATCACATGAATGCCCAGAACAGGCTGGCCATAGAGACAGGAAGGTGTCGGGGTCAGGGTTGGATGGGAGTGAGGGATGGTGGGCAGACTAAGGAACAACTCCCCAGGAAGAGAGAACACCATGCTACAGCTGATGGTGTCTGTAGTTGTAGGACACTTACATCTTACACACTGAGAGCAGCTAAACTGGGTGGCTGATACATCTAAAACAAAGCCATGGGCAAAGTGTGAAGAAAAGTGGTTAAATTGGCAATTGCCTGAGGTTTGGTTAGCTCTACCCTCTTTCCCAGAGGCTGTGTGTCCTATGGGGGCACTGATCCAGTGTGTGAGTGTCCATGGGGTGGGAGGTGCATGCGTGTGTGAGCTTGTATGTGCATGTACATGGAGGTTGGGGACAACCCTGGGTATCATTCTTCAGGATATATATCTAGAATATATCCTGGGTTTTTTTGCAAGAGAATCTCACTGAGCAGTAGATTGACCATTAGGTTGGGCCGGGGATCACCCTGTTGTCTCAGCCTCCTCTGCACTGGGAACCCAATACATGTACCACTGCCTTCACTTTCTGCATGAATTCTGGGGGTCAAACTCAGGTTCTTGTGTTTGAAGGGCAAACACTTTACCAAATGAACTATTTTCCCAGCCCTGTTTGTTTTTAAGAATTACTTTAACATTTTTAGAAGAATATATAAGGATTTTTAAGAAAGTGAAACAATTCATCTGGTCTTAACATGATTTGAAATATGTGATCACATTTTTTTTATTGTTTTTTGAAAATCAATATCAAACATTATATAAAAAAGCAAAACATTCAGAATAGATAAAAAAACTCATACAGTAATAAAATTTCTCTTTTCTCTAAAGTTCATGAAACATAAAAAATAAAATCTAAAGCTTCTCAAGCCAGGTTAGGCTCAGCTACAGATAAAGAAAGCACAGTAGGTCACAACAGTTAATGCCCACGGATGCACTATGGCCACCACAAATTTCTGCTAAGCAACCCTACTACAGTCAAACCAGAAGTTTTGTTTTGTTTTGTGTGTGTGTGTGTGTTTTTTTTAGTTAATGTTTTCCTTTTAATGAAAGAAAGGGTCCATTGTGGACTGAGATAGCTTCTATATGTTCAAGTAGTCTTGTTTGCGTGTGATTGAGTTTATTGTTCAAAAAGTAACAAAAATTGGGGCTGGATGAAGAAGAGTAAGACATAGAATTAATGTGGGCCTTCTACCCACAGGCCTTAGCAGCCCTGCCATGGATCTGCCCGGTTCTTCCGCATCAAGAAGTTAATCTTTCGAGCCATTTCCATGTTGTAGATCCTCCGGCATGTTTCATAGCTCTCTCGCTGGCAGCGGCGGCACGGCTTCTCGTAGTAGCGTCGTTGCTTTATGACTTCAGTAAGCCCATCGGTAGTGAGGATTCTGTAATGCCTTCTCATCTTCACTTGTTCTTCCAAGAACAAAGTCAGAGTTTATCTTTTCTAACCAAGCACGTAAGTGGTAGTGGACATCCGATCCCAGAACCTGTTCAGGGTCCTGTATGCACCTTCCACATTCCCCTCCTGAACCATCACAGTCCTGGCAATGAACTTCAGGTGTTTAGCCATGGCCTTGCTTTCAAAGCCTCATTCTTCAGGACTGGACAAGGAGCGTGGAAACTGCAGCCTCAGCGTTCGCACTCCAGGATGCTCCTTGTGTGTGTTTTAAATCACTTTGTTCACCCATCATCTTTAAGTGAAATAAGAATGTTTTTGGGGGCTGGAGAGATGGCTCAGAGATTAAGAGCACTGACTGTTCTTCCAGAGGACCTGAGTTCAATTCCCAGCAAAACCACATGGTGGCTCACAACCATCTATGATGACATCTGGTGCTCTCTTCTGTACATTGTATACATAATAAATAAATAAATCTTTAAAAAAAAAAAGAAATAAGAATGTCTTTGCTTAAAGTCTACTAATGAGTGAGTACATCCCCTCCCTGCTCATCCTTTTGGGTTTGTGAGACCTCTTGCTCAGGAGGATGTGATCACATATTTAAAGGTTTTATTGGGCTTCCCCCAGTGCCCAGAAATACAGGAGATGGTAGCAAAACACAGCTTAAGTGAGGGCATGAATGAACTGGGCCTGTGGTAAACCAGGTGCTAACAAACTCACCACACACTGTATCAGGCTCTTGAACCGCCAGCCCTCAAATCATGACACAGAGACTTATTAATTATAAAAGCTCAGCCTTAGCTTAGGCTTGTTTCTAACTAGCTCTTAGAACTTAAATTAGCCCATTTCTATTCATCTATGTGCTGCCATGTGGCTTGTGGCTTTTACTTCTCCTCCTGCATGCCCTGATTCCTCTTCATCAGGCTGGTGATCCATCTTTCTTTCCTGAAACAAATCTGTCCCCAGGAGTCCCCCCGAGCTATTGGCCATTCAGCTCTTTGTGAAACCAATCACAAGTGACACATCTCTACACAGGCTAAGGAATATTCTGAAACTCCATGCTGGATGGCACAAACATCATCAGTCCTTTATAGATGTTATAAGGCTAGAAAGCCCCAGATCTAGACAGCAGCCCATCAGGTCTGGGGAGGGCCTGCCTCCCTGGTTAGCAAATGGCTACCATTCACTTGAAGCTCACAGGATAGAGAATACAGACTGGAAACTCTTCTCTGCTTCTTAGAAGGGCACAAATCCCACTGATGGGGCCCAACTCTCAAGACCTGACCGTTGTCTCCCTGAGCCTCTGTCTGCCTATATCTCTGGAGGTTAGGAGTGTCCCTGTAGATCTGGGAGGACACAGCACACCTCAAAGCATCCTCCCTGGGGAGTCCGTTCTTCCCATAAGCAGCTGGCCACCCCTCTCCCTCTTCTTCCAGATCCCAAATCTCAGACCCCAATCTCCCTCAAGAGCAGGGGGTTCTGGGTTCTAGGCAGACACTCAGCTGTGAGGTTTAGTTTTAAATTCCTTCCACATAGCTCACTCTAGGCTACAGATGAAGCTCTGGCCTCTCGCTTGTTTATGAAAACTGGTGTCACCAATGACTGCTGGGAAGTTAATTAAAACATGGCTCCTCTGCAAGGCCCCGCCTCCCCCAGGGCAGGTGCAGGTGGGCCGACTTCCAGACAGAAGAGAGCAAGGAGAATCTGAATGCCATCTCCAGCAAGGGTAAGTGCCGGAGTCTTAGCGCTCTGCAGACCAGCTGCCCAGGATATAGAAAAGAGGGAAGAGGCTTTGGGGAGGAGCTTGCTTGTATTTATTCCACAGATCTTTTGTTTGTTCTTTTTTCTCCCCGGAGCCCTGAGTTGAAAGCAGCCACGTAGCCTTGCTCATAAGAAGTGTCTTACGGAAAGGACAAATCCAATGACAGTCAAGCTAGTGCAATTAGGAAAGCTCTCAGGCACTTCACCCTAAAACCTCCAAGGCTACAAAATGAGATGTGGTCTGACAAAACTTGCATTCATCCTATATAAAGAGCAGCCGTAAGTCAATACAAAAGAAAGCATATCTATAGAAAGATGAGCAAAAGACTTGAATAGACATTTCATAAAAATGTCTGAGTAGCCAAGGCCCACACATCAAGGTATTCAACTTTGGCAAAACACAAAAGTTCAATGGCACTGTCAAGATCTGAAGCAATTAGAACACTCGTGATCTGTGGTATTGTGGACTGGCACAGCCATGGCAAAACTGCTATTAGCTATTAGCCAAGCATCTGCCTAGCCTATACTCCGACAATTACATTGTGGATACCCACAGCAGCTCATTGTCACTGTCCACCTGGCTGGATTTATGGTTCCCTAGGAGGCACACTTCTAGCTATGGACTGCGGTCCCAAACTGAATAAAAAGGAGAAAGCGAGTTAGACTTCTAGCTCAGCTCTCTGACTGCAGATGCCATGTGACCTGCCACCTCACGGCCCCTGTCACCGTTCCTCGCCACCAGGACAGACTGTGCCCTCAAGCCAGGAGCCAGGATAAATCCTTGCTCTTCTGAGTTGGTTTATTTTTCAGGGTATTTGGTTGCAGCAACAAGAAAAATAGCTAACACAACACTGGAGAAGTATATGTGTGTACAAACCCTGAAATATCAATAAATGATACTAACAGTTTCACTCAGGATAGCACCAGAAACCCTATACCCACCCCCACACCCAACCCCATCAGGGCAGCCATAACAGGAAAGCAGTTGGTCTTTTTTCTTTTTTCTTTTCTTTTCCTTTCTTTACTTCTGTGTGTGTGTGTTGGGCAGGGGAATGGTTTGTATCTGTGTGTGTATGTTTTGAGACAGGGTCTCCCTATATAGCCCTAGCTGTTCTGGAACTTGCTATGTAGTCCAGGCTGGACGCTAACTCACAGAGATCTGGCTGCCTCTGCCTTCCAGCCATTACCAGACAGCATCTGCTACTGGGAGAAGCCCAGGCTGAGGCTACTCTCTGATATGTGGACTAGCAGGGAGAGATGTAGAAAGGTCACTTCAGAAAACAGCACTTAGGCCAGCTAGACACAGGATGGCTAAGTCTTACTGAGTCTGATAAAATGGGATGGAAAAGAGAGACACATATTTTATGGAGAATCCAGCAGGCATCCAGGGAAGGCAAGGGAGCCCAGGGCAATACAGGGGCTCTCCAAAGGCTAAGGAGAGAAGCAGCCTGACAGAGGGGGACTCTGAGTCCCTCCCTCGGCTGTATGATGCCAGCTGACTATGGCACATGTGTGCTCAGGGGAGTTCCTGACCCTGAATTCTAGACTAGGACAAACAGGTGGTGACAGGTGTCTGAGACCAGCTGCCACTGTGCTGCAAGGAGACTTGAGGCCTGGCGGTCACCTGCTCTTCCATGGCAACCTCCCTGATATCTGTGGAGCTGATGCCACTTGGTCACAAATCTCAGCTTTGATGGGACACATGGGTCCCCAACCAGCCTGCCTCTCATATTAGAAAAGGACAAGACGTCTCTGGGTCAGCAGCCTGGTTGGGTTGTAAAAAGGTCCTGGGGCAGGCAGCATGGCAGGATGCTGGACCTTGCGGATGCTGGAAACACCCTCTCCAAACAAAGAGCTGACGTTCTGTTTTTAGTGAAAAGAAAACAAGGAAAAGAACAAACATTTATTATCTCATGCATGGGCCCCATGACTTCCTTTTGTGATACTATGCTGAACTTTTTTTTTCTTTATTTATTATGTATACAGTATACATAATATTTATGTATCTATTTATTATGTATACAGTATACAGAAGAGGGCACCAGATGTCATTATAGATGGTTGTGAGCCACCATGTAGTTGCTGGGAATTGAACTCAGGACCTCCAGAAGAACAGTCAGTGCTCCTAACCCCTGAGCCATCTCTCCAGCCCCTATGCTGAACTTTTTATTCTTCTTCCTGAACTCAGAGAATGCCTTTCATGAGGTTCCACTTTAAATGGGCAAACTGAACCTTAAGTTGAGGGGCTGGAGTATTGGCTCAGTGGTAGAGTGCTTGTTGCTCTTGCAGAGGACCTGGGTTCAGTTCCCACCACCCATATCAGGCAACTCACAACTGCCTGAAGCCCTAGCTATAGAGAGAATCTGTCAGCCTTTCCTGACCTTCTAGGGTACTGTATCTATGTATTATACACATGAATAAAAATGAAATTTTAAAAAAATATGTGGAAGTCTATATCTGATTCATTCCAGTGGCGACCAGATGAGCTAGGTTAAAATCAGCACTCTGTCTTAGCCCCTCACCCCTGTAAGGGAGACTCTGTCATTCCCTTTGACAGCGGGGAGACAGAGGGTCAGGAAGGGAGAGAAACTAAGTCCTATCTGTCTTCGAATCCTGCCTTCCTCAGTCTCATAGCTGATTCTTAAGATAGCTTACCCAAGTCCTCAAGGTCTGCAACTGTGAGCCATTTTAGCATGGCTCCCTAACCCCCATCCTTCATCCCAGGGGTGTTCAGAGAGGAGAACCCCAGCTCCAGGTCGGCCCCACCTCCCCGCTTCCTTCAAAGCACGCTTTCCCAGAGTTTCCTCTGTCACTGAGTGGCTTGGCTGGAATAGAGCTCTGGGTGACAGCTGTCCCCATCAGCAGACAGCTTCATTAAACCTTATTAACATGTCATCCCTCTCCGCCTTAGCCCCATCCTCTCCGCTCTAATTAAAACCATCTCTCCCCTTGTCCCAGGGGTCCTGGGATTCTCCCACTTACTTCTGCAACAACAGCTTCCTCCAACTCTCCAACACAAGGACTGGAGCTCTGAAAAACCACCCCCTAAACAAGGGTGTGTAGGCACCCCTGGAACTCCCTAAGGCTGGTGACCCTGTGAAAACTGCCGGCGCCTCCCCCAGGCAGATGCAGGTGATGTTTCCCTTGGGCAACTGCCTTGCTCTGAAGTTCCCCAGGACCAAGAAGTGGCCTTGAAGTTCAAGCACAATTGCCTTCCACCTCATACCCTTTATATCCTCAGGGAGTATTTATTCCTGACAAGTACGTGAAAACAGATGCCATTGACCAGCGTTGGCACTTGGGTGGTCCAAACTGAACTTGCTCCAGACAGATGGGGAGATGTGTTCATTTTCCAAAATGGCACAAATGTGTTCATTTGTTCCTGGGAGCTAGATGCCTGAGTTCCAGATGCACCTTAGATGTCCATCCCAAGAGAGCAAGCCCTCTAAGGCACCAGCTTCCTCCTTACCACATACAGAATAACCTGTTAGCTCCCTAGCCAGCATCTAAGTAAAACAGATGCTTGGTCTGCAACTGTATAACCTCCCCCTCACTATCCTGCATCCCATTAGAACTGAGTCCAGTTATTGCCCAGTAGTTATTAAATAAATATCTGCATATGGTCCCACTTTTGCATACATATGCACACACATACCCTGTGCCTGTGCTCAGGCTAGTTCATTACTGTAAAACAACTTAAGATCTTCCAATGAAAAGCACAATATAAATGCAAATTGTGATCTCTATTAGCATAGGGATATTTATTTATTTCCATAATGAGAGCCTCAGATAAACAATCATGGGAAGTAAGGCGCATTATGCATCAAAGGACCCAGGCAGCCTGGACTTTGAGCAGCGAGCATTGTTTGAACGTCGCATAATGATACCAAAGCCACACACCGGAAGAACACATCCACATATGATCAAAGACGTGTAAAATAACATCAAACAAACTGAAAAAAAGACTCGGCGGGACTCAAAATTTTACATATAGCACCACCATCTAGACATGTTTTTTGTTATTTTTTTAATGCTTGTTTGTTTTTTTTTAACTACAGGGAGGAACAGAGAAGCACAGATGCTGTGTGAGGGGATGGGGTTAGAAATGTCAGTTTATCATAAAAAAGAAAGAAAGAGAGAGAGAAAGAGAAAAGAGAGAAAAGAAAGGGCACCTCAGTTGGAGGAGTGATTGCCTACCAGGTACAGGCCTTGAGCTCCATCCCCAGCACCACAGGAAGCAGGTGTGGCAGTGCATAATCCTAGCACTGAGGAAGTGAGGGAGGAGGGAGGGGAGGAGCAGGATTTAAGCCCAGTTTGGTCTACAGAAGACTCTCAAAAATAACAGTTTTTCAAGGACAAAAACAGGGTTGCTTTATACATATATTATTATTTTATATAATACATTATATATATATATATATATATTTGAGTCCAGGTGAGACTCTGGTTTCATCATCACCACACTGCAGTCCAGCAATGGGAGAACCCAGGTGGTCATACATAGTGGATTCTGTGGAGTTATCCACCCCCCCCCATATATCTATATCTCCTCACCCACCAACCCTCCTTAGCAGAGAATCCTGGACCCAGCCAAGCAGGCATGCTCAGTCAGCAGCATTACTTTCTCACGTGAATAGCTGCTAAGATCTCCACAGTGCCTCTCCAGCCCAGGTCTGGGACAGCAAGCACACTACTGCTCTAGACCCCTAGGGCTGGCCCAGTCACCACATTCAAACCCTTGCCTATTTCTCATGGCCCTGGACTGCCTGGACCTCACAGCCTGCCTACCTGACTGCTTGGCTGCTCCCCAGGGCAGCCAGCCTCCTTCTGTGGGCCCCTTGCTTCTGATGTATGGCCCTCGCCCCATGAGGCGGTCACAGAGACAGAGCCCTGGTGCTCTTTCCCCTCCCCCTCGACAGCTTGAAATCAGGTCTTTCATTTGCATTTACATGATCTCGCTGTGCAGCTTATGAGATCGAGAGATTTATTTGCTACTTAGCTCGATGCTTGATTACACTCAGAGAAGGCGGCGGCTGGGAGAGTGTATAGATGCATCTGCCCAGAGCCTCAGCCTCTGGGGGCCGGTAACTCAGCAGCAGGTTTAGGTGGATGAGGGGGGGCACAGCATTTCAGGGAAAATGCTAACAGGAAACAGTAGAAGGAAATATCACCATAGTTTTTAGGGCTTTTTCTTTTTCTTTTTCTTTTTTTTTTTTTTTTTTTTTTTTTTTTGGGTTTTTTTTTTTTTTTTTTTTTTTTTTTTTTTTTTTTTTTTTTTTTCAGGGTTTCTTTTTTTTTTAAACTTTATTTATTTATTTGCCTTGGTGTTTGCATGAAACTGGAACTACAGACAGTTATTAGCTGCCATGTGGGTGCTGGGAATCGAACCCGGGTCCTCTGGAAGAGCAGGCAGTGCTCTTAACCACTGAGCCATCTCTCCAGCCCCGGCTTTTTCTTTAAGTAATGAAAATAGTTAGATGTCACTTGAGATTATGAAGAGACCCAGTCACTCCTATGAGGCCTTCCATTGTCTTGGGGAATGAACTTCCAGAAACTTCTCTCCCAGAAGGAATAAGAAGCTCTAGAAAGAAGCACATGTGAATATAAAATGGTGATGAGCAGATCTCCTGCTCATATCAGCTCATAGGAATGTCTGAGGTCAGCAGGTGCCCAGCCATACCTATATAACCTGGTCACGACATAGACCCAGGGAGGCACTCTACCAGGGCTCCACCCATGGAGACAAATAAAGCAAACATGAGCGTGTGCACGCACACACATGCGCTTGTAGGTTATGAATAAGTTGGGTGAATTCTAGTCCCCAAGAGACACATTCTTGCTGTCCAGAGCTGGGTGTACTCAAGGCAGGAAAACTCATTTTCCTGGCAGTCTGTGCCTGGCATGGTGAGACTGAAGTCCATGGCTGCCAGCCCGTCCCCCATCACATCATCCAGAGCCGAGAGAAAATCATCTGGCAAGTTCCTGGGACACGACAGCTTACTGATGAGAATGAGCTGAGACCAAACCACCCGAGGTACAATTTTGGTTGCTTGATTCCTTGTGACCTTGACTGAGTTAACCTCTGAGCAGTCAGATTCTTTACCTATGAACTGGGCTCATAGGTGCTGGTGGTGGTTTCCAAGCCCATCAAGTTCTTAGCAGAGGGCTTAACAGGTCCTCAATAAAAAGTTGTATTTGTACCAGGTGGTGATGGCACATCCTTTAATCTCAGCACTTAGGAGACAGAGGCAGAAGGATCTCTGTGAGTTCGAGACCAGCCTGATCTACAAAGCGAGTTCTAGGACAGCTAAGGTTGTTACACAGAGAAATCATCTTGAAAAACAAACAACACAAAGCTTGTGGGAGTAATCAACCAACATCTAATTTGATTAAAACCCACTCCACAAGATGGAACCCATACCCAACATTGCTTGGGTGGCCAAGACCCAAGATAGCCCAGGGGCCAAGGGTAAAAACCAAATACTATTGTTCTCAAGAAGGAAAAGGAAAAGGAGAAAGAAAAGAAGCAATAAAATGGCTCCTAATGACACTTGCTGTGCTCCTGGATCAGTGCCTTGCTCAGTCATCATTGGAGAAGTTCCCATCGTGCATCAGATGGGAACAAACACAGAGACCCCCAGCCAGACACTGTGAAGGGAGTGG
Organism: Sigmodon hispidus; assembly: GCA_004025045.1. Taxonomy (NCBI): domain Eukaryota; kingdom Metazoa; phylum Chordata; class Mammalia; order Rodentia; family Cricetidae; genus Sigmodon; species Sigmodon hispidus. The sequence continues at coordinate 44,593 of PVIH01013398.1, forward strand.
GAGGGCTTGGACCACTCAGCCCCTATGGGATGGATGTCTCCATCCAGCCCTTCCCTTCATGCACAGGAAGCAGTGTGCAAAGAGTGTAAGAGCCATCGGGGTGGAGGACACTAAGGAAGCAGACGCTCTAAATGAACATGATCAGGGCACAGATGGGCTCACGGGGACTGAGGCAGCACACGGTGCCTGCCCGGGTCTGCACTAGTTGGGGTCCTACAGGGGAAGGAGAAGTGGATACACCCCCCATCCCTAACCCAGAATCAGTCTCCAATTGCAAATAAAAATTTAGTTTCCTCCAAGACAGTCTGACTGGGGAAACAAACTTCTCTTAGGTAGGCTGCATGGCCAGCAGCAGAAGGCCAACAGGAAATGAACGGTGGCTTTTGAAGGTCCCTTGTCTCATAATGTTGCATCAGGATGCTATTGTTTAAAAAAAACAAAGAACAAAACAACTTTATATTTTTTTTTTATTTTTTTTCTTCTCTCATTTACCCTACAGGTCTTTTGTTAATTCATTATGTGTCTTAGTTTGAATTTTTATTGCTGTAAAAATAAAGAATTTTTATTATGACCATAGTAACTCTTATAAAAGAAAAAATGTTTAATTGAGCTGGCTTACATTTTCAGAGGTTTAGTCCATTATCATGGTATGACATGATGGTATGCAGGCAGACATGGTACTAGAGAAGTAGCTAAGTGTCCTACATCTTGCAGGCAACAGGAAGTGAACTGAGACACAGGGTGTGGTTTGAGTATATATGAGACCTCAAAGCCTGCCTCCACAGTGACACACTTCCTTCCATCAAGACCACACCCACTCCATCAAAGTCACACCTCCTAATAGTGCCACTCCCCTTGGGGATTATTCTCTTTCAAACTACCACATTATGGCCTCCAGCTTTGTGTTTTTATGAGGTCCCTGAATATGTGAATGAGTGGGTCTCTGCTTCTTGTGCCTTCTCTTGGGCTCTTTTCCTTCTGTTTGTTTTTGGGGTTTGTCCCATTCCAGTGTGTTAGTTTTATTTTATCATTTTATATTATATTTATTGTATTATTATCTCATAGAAGGCTGTTTGTTTTCTTTTTCTTTTCTCTATGTATCCCTGGCTGTCCTGGAATTTACTATATTAAAGGCTGGCCACCATAAGCATGGAATCATGGGTACAGACTCAACCACCCCTCTGCTCCCCATAGCACCCCAGATACCGGAGATGAGTGACTTCCTCTCAGAGGACCACCATCCCTTGTGGCTCAGATGAGTTTAAGAGTAACTTGGGTGGATAGGATAATGAAGACATGAGGGATGGGAGGCTCATGATGAAGGCCCTCATCTCAACCTAGGCAGGGACACTGAGCATCATGGTTTGCAAATGACAGTCTTTCATGCCAGACTTTGAAGGCCTTCAGAAAAAAATAAATTGATATATGTGGGTGTGGTGACACATACCTGTAACTGCACACTCAGGAGTCTGAGGGTGATGAACTTATGCCTGAGCTACATAGAGATAATCTGTTTTAGGAAACCATGGCTGAGGATGGAGCCTCAAGGCAGAGCACTTCTCGGCCATGGGTAAGAGTCTACATTCCATCCCCACTACAGAGAAGGGAAGGGAAGGGAAGGGAAAGAAGGGGAGGGGGAGGAAGAGGGGAAGAGAAATAAGAGAAAGGAAGTGATCCTGGCTGGAAAACACTGACAGCATGTGGCACACAGTAGGTACACAGCAGCCAGGAGGTGGGTCCTTCGGTATCCCTGCACTTCAGTGTGACACTATTTTCACAGAAGGAAGAGACTCTTGGAGGTGGCTTTGATTTGAAGACCATTATGGAAAGGGAGGTCTCAGTTGAGGAGGTGTGGGCAGGGTGAGATCTGAAAAAGCAACTTGGTCAGTTGACCCGGCACTTGGTCAGTTTGGCCTTCGAGGGTCAAAACTGGAGGATCCAGGAGAGATCAGATTTTAGAAAGAGAAGCCCTACAAAAAGAAAGAGAGGCGTGGAAAGATAGAAAGAAAAAAAAAAAAAAGCCAAGAATGATCTATGTACATTTCAAAACTTAAAACAGAAATCAAAGGGAGAGTGAGCTGTTTTAAGTTTTGACAGCTGCAAGGATCACCCTGTTTGGACACTGTATTTATGTTTTCATTTTCTTTATAGATTCATTGAAAATCGCATCATGTAATCGGAAAGGAAAATGTTCGGTGTCCCCCTATCCCTCCACAAGCCCTTGTTCCTTCCCTGGAACAGACGAAGCCGCCAGCGCTGCCGCCTCCTGCTTTGATGTATATTTCATAAGAGCTCATTGATTGTAAGTTTTATTTCCATGTCAATAAAAAATGTGGTATTGTAATGAATGAGAAGGAGTTTAACACAAAACGGCAGCTGACCTGTTCACAGAGTGTGGTGAAGTTCAGGAAGGGGAGACAGAGCTGGCTAATACGGAGGGGACAGGGGGACCTGGGGTGCTGGGTTTAGCTCAAGCTGTCAAGGCTCAGAGCCCAGAGGCCTGTGGGACTGTTTTATGATCTATGGGATGATGCCCAGCCCTAAGGAATATAACGGAGCCTCTGTGGTGGCTGCCTGAGTCACCGTGCTTGGTCTCCTGGGGTGGGAGTGGGGACAGCTCCTGAGACATCTCTTGGTTACTTGGAGTTCCAAGCTAATCCAGGAAAAAGATAGGCTCGTACCGCAAGTTATTGTATGGAAAGGAAGCCCCTCCTGGTTTACACTGTCCACTAATGGGGGGAAGCAAGAGTCCCCAGGAAGAGGGCCTCAAATTGGCTGTGTATCTGCTGCTGTGGCCAGGAGTCTCTGAGCCTCAGAGTTCCCATAAATGTTGGTAACTAGGGTCTTACACCCCTAAGAATTGAGCTCAGTTGGTAGAGAGCTTGCCTTTATGCATGTGGCCCTGGGTTCGATCCCCAGTTCTTCCTTCATAAACCAGGAGGCACACCTGTGCTCCCAGCATTTGGAAGGTGGAGGCAAGAGAAGCAGAAGTTCAAGGTCATCCTCAGTTACATAATAACTTTGAGGCTAGTCTGGGCTATATGAGACCCTGTCTCAGAAAACAAAACAAACAAAATAATAATAATAAACTAGAGACAAACCCAAGGCCTTATCCTACACAGGGCTGCACCTATCATGCCAGTTTCTTACAGTAGGCTCATGCAGGTTCTGAATGACTAAAATTCTGCTTGCTTGAGCAGCTTTTAAAATAATTGAATGTGTAAAACTTTGAGCTTGGTGCCTGAAGGCTTTTCAGCTACTGAGTCTCAGTGAAGAATAAACCATGAGGGACTAAAAGACAATGTCGCATCTTGTGCAGCAGGGAGCCCAGGAACTGCAGGAGCCACACACACACACACACACACACACACACACTAGCTGCACCTGCACACCCTCTCATGCCCCCCTCCAACCCTGCCTCTTTTGTGAGGTTTTTGGAAAGCTTGAACCACTCTCCAAGTAAAGTCTGTTATCCTGTTTGCCCCTGGGGCTCCCGAATGCCTCACTCCGATACCACCGCCTGGGAGAGACAGCTCAACCCTTAAAAGGACTTGTTGCAGGTTCGGTTCCCAGCACCCACACAGTTGTTCACAAGCATCCATAACTCTAGTTCTTGGAGGCCTGACACTATATGGCGCACATATATCTATGCAGGCAAACACTCATACACACAACCATTAAGTTAAAAGTAAATAAAAGCTTTGTGAAAGACCAACATTAAGCCTAGAAACAAAAAGTCACCAGGAAATCCAGGGTCTGGCCTAAACACATATCTTAATGGAACATCACCAGGACACAACCCTTTCCCCTGCCCAAGTCACAACTCATGATTACGTGACTAACGGCATGTCTTGGGTAATGACTAACAGCACATTCCTAGGTAAATGCTAGCCAATTAAGGGAGCCACCACTGGTTTTTTCCTTTAAAAGAAGATCCCTACTGCTCAGAACTAACCCTCCGCTGCGACAGGAACATTTGGCGCGGTTCCGAGCTAGCTCGTTCTTCGCAATAAACCTTGCTGTTGCATTCCGCTGTACTCCCAGGGTCGCAATTCGGGCACAACACTTTGGATAGCACCACCAGAGGGTGCCCCTGGACTCAGCACCCTGCTTGAACATCCCAGCCCATGGAGTCATGGCCCAGTAGCCAGATTTGCCAGTCTCTTGGGCAGTGGTTTCTGGAGCTCAGGCTCAGCTGCAAGGGTACAAGACAGGCCCATTTTTCCCACATACCCATGTCTTAGCTGTCACCTGGTGATGTCAGCCATCATGGTTGGGAAGACAAAGTAAACCATGCAATAAAAGATCCAAGTTCCGCAAATATGCTCAGAATGACGGAGCCACAGGAACTGAAGACAAGAGGCTGCCCCACAACTGACCTAACCCATGGCCTCTCAGTGTTGCAAAATAGAGGCAAAGACTTCCGATGCGTACCCTGCCTGTTCTCTGTGAAAGCTGTTGGCCCATAGCTTTCCATCCTGAAAATGGCTAGGCTCTGTGTTGCTCTGCAATTAACCAGGAAAGATTTGAGAAAGAAGTCCCCACCAGCCCCAATATGGTAAGAGATTCCAATGGTGGCCCTGAGCCAACTTATAAACAGACAGGTTGGTACCACCGAATAATTTTCCTCTTCCCTGCACCAAATCAGGGATGCTAATCAGCCTCTCCGGCTGGAGTGGGGGCTACAAACGGGTGGAGACCAGCCTGTAATTACCAAAATAGAAAAAGAACAGCATTTTGTAATGAATGACAAGCCGCTGAGTGGAAATCTAATTTGGTCTAATTAAGCAGCCTTTTGTGAGGATTTGTCTTTAGATGAAAGGAAGGAGTGAGGAGATCTAAATGCAAATGAAGCCCTTCTTTGGGTTTTAAAGGGCCAGTGAGATGAGCAGCTTATTCTGGCTTGGCTTCTTCACCAGGCTCTAAGTCTTTCTATAGCACCTCAGGTCCATGCTTGGTGACCCTGCTTGGTGGGACCTGGTGCTCTTCCGTATCTTTTTTAAAAAGGACACCTTGATAAGACTATCAGGGAGCTTCCTCTATTCAGTTGCAAATTTCATTCTGCCCAAAGAACCAAAGTTCAGGAGTTTGAGTGATGAAAGGAATCTGCCCTGTTCTTTGGAAACCCAAAGGGCTCAGCACACACTCAGAAACATGGGCCCTGTGGGGACCCTGGGGGACCCTGGGGGAACCAAGTCTCCTCCTACTGACTCACCCTGTCATCTAGCTGTCTCCTAGGGTTCCCTGGGGGCTTCCAGAGTGTCCATTTCTTTAGTTCATCTCTGGCTGGTCATCTGATCCAGGCTGTCCCCCTTGTCTCACTGGTGGTAACAGAATACAAGATCCAGATGAAATGTTGGCACAAGCCCTTCAGCCATGACACAATATTAAGCTGAGTTGAGGCACGGGGTAGGGGAAACTGCCATTCAAACCCAAGCTTCAGCTCCGGAAATCCATGAGAATGACCCACTGAATGACGACATATGTGAAGTTCTGTTCTGTCATACAAAGACAGACAAGAATCAGCAACAAAAAAAGGTACCTGGGGCAGTAATGACCAGGGGACACCAGGCAATGGTTTCTCCTTGTCCCCCAGGAGGCCAAGCAGCATTGACTTTCCCCAACAGTGAGTGGCATGTGCAGGGTTGCCCACAAGGGAAGATGACCTGAGTCTTGGAGCCCAGGATCTTTGTATGTGTGGTATACATTCACACACCACATATGTGTGCACGGACACATTTGTACATACATATGGAGGTCAGCAGTTGACATCAAATGTCTTCCTCTATCACCCATCACACTATTTTTTCAGACAGGGTCTTTTACTGAATCTGAAGCTCATTGATTCAGCCAGTAAGCCCCAAGATCTTCACGCTTCTGCCTTCCTAGTAGGGGGTTGCAGGTGTACAGGATGCCAGCAGAGCACATGCCTGCCAGGGATGGATTCAGGTCCTCATGTTTATGCAGCAAATAGTTACTGGGCTAGGACAAGTTGAATGGGTGTGACAGTGGGTGGCTGCTGTACTGACCCCAGCTTGGCAGCAGTTTCTCCTTCAATAATGTCAGATCAAAGTTCCCGCTCTAGCCTGCACAGTCCACAATCCCTCCTCTTCCTCCTCTTCCTCTCCTCCTCTTCTCCTCATCCTTTTGTTTTGAGACAGGGTTTCAAGTAGACCAGGCTAGCCTTGAACTCACTTAGGTTCCGCTGAGGATGGTACTGAATTTCTGAGCCTCTTGCCTCCATCTGCCAAATGCTGGGATTACAGGCACATACCACCATTCTGGTTTATGCGGTACTGGGGACAGAATTGGAGCTTTGAACCTGACAAGCAAACACCACCAGCTGGGAGGACCCTCCTCGGTTCCAAACTTCTTTCTTTCCATCTGTTTGGATCATTCTTGCTTTGCCCCTAACTATCTGTTTGGCCTGCAAAGGACCCCAAAGAGGGAAGTGGGAGCAGAGCCTGAACTGGATATAAGGCATGGAACACTGTATGGAAAAATACTCAAATATATCTGTGGTACTTTGAAGTCAGAAGTAGGTTTCTCTCCTGTCTCTCTGCCAGCATCTCCCATCCTCAGCGTCTGACCACATCACTCCATTTCTGCCTGGCTCTACCCCATGGTTCTACCCCAGAGTGTGTGTCTCAAATCTCATTCTCTTTTCCCTACTAAAGCACCTGTCACCTCAGATGGAGCCAAAACTGATGACATCTGTAAAGACCTTATTTATCGATAAGGTCACATTCACAGAGATTAGAATTAGGATGTGGACATATCTTCTGGGAGGATCCTATTCAACTCCCACATCTCCAACTGCGCAGTGCCAGGATTGCATAATCCTACTATCACCGTTCAGGGGAGGTTGCTATGGTTTGAGGGAGAACAGCAGCTCCATGGACCCTCCCAGTGCAGTGGCCAATGCAAGAAGCACGACCTCTTTGGGATCTAACCTCCTCAAAAATGGCTCCCTGTAGAGAAGCTGCCAGCCCAGTTTCATGTGTATTCTTTATTTTTCCTGACCTCAGGGGTGGATGCCCTTCCCTATTCTGTCTCATGCTCCTGAAGCCCTTCTTGACCACAGTTGGGGGAGGCACTCAGGCCATAAAGTACAGGGAGATATCCAGACAGGGCTATTTGCTCAGCTTCAAAGGGGGATTCCCCAGCACACACACCTCCACCCCCCCACCCCCACCCCCACCCCCGCAGAAGGCTGCAATGAGCCCTGCATTCCCTGATGCCAAGTGTCCTCAGTAGGGAGGCCCAGCGTGAACACAGCTGTAAGATCAGGAATGAAACTGCATCTCTGACCCAGACTGGCCTCCCAGATGTCAACATAGTCCTCCTGCCCTGAAGTCGCCTGGGGACCCAACGGTCCTCCACAAGATGCCTGGGTACTAAGGTTCTCAAGGCCAGGAGTTGGCTAGACAGACAAAATCAGTCCCTCCTTTCTTGAGGACCTCAGGCCCCAAAGATGTCACCCATAGGTGACAAACACCTTCTCACTGTGCCCACTCTATTCAAACAACAAAATAGTTAAAAGTTTTTGATTTGGTTTTTTTTTTTTTTTTTTTTTTTTTGTCTAAGATTATACTGCCTTTGTATGAAGTGACCTGGGGAGGTCTGTGCATTTTACTATTCTACAGCCCAGAATTCCCACAAGAAATCAAATATAAGCTCTTTAAGAAGCCTTAAATCATTTTGAGCTTTCTTATTGACTTATTAAAATGCAGCTTAGAACACGTCTTCACACGATCCTTTTACAAGGGTCAGGGATATAACAGTTGAAGGATCGTGATTAGAAGGTCGGGTGGGAAAGGCAGAAGCAGTCACACCCAGTTTGTCCATTTCAGAGATAAGATCCCTGATATTTCTGGCAAACCCTGCCAACCTGCTCTGAGCTCCAGGTTGGTTTTGCCTGAGTTAGCCTTACAAACCCACCTGTCACCAACTCGATAAACTGCTAACCATTCTCTGTGCAGAAATATTTCCTGCTGAGATCCCTCTCTGTTTCCTTTGCAACTGGACCCCAGTGGCTTTCTCTGTGAAGAGCCCTCTGGTTCTAAGGATAGGACTTTCTACAACGCCTTTGTTACCAGCTTCAAAGGGCTTGGAACATTCCAGAGGCAGCCTTTGATCCCTGCATACTTGAGTGACATGAACCAGCCGTGAAACGTCAAGCTATGTTTATCCCATTTCCCTCCAGCGTGGATCCTCCCTGAGGTGAAGGGGATCCACAGCTGAGGTGTGGCCAAGGGAGTGAATGAGTTGGGTGCACAAGGCTTTCACCAGAGTGTTGGCTGTGAAATAGAGCTGATGAGAACAAAGCTGGAAAGCCACACTCTTCAAGACAAGGTGTCTGCCACACTCCACTTATTCCTCCCAAATCAAAGATGCAGAACTGGGCGTGGGGGTTCTATTCTTCCCTCGTTGGATGACCTTGACAAAGTCATCAGAAATAAATAAGGGATGCCAAAGAGAAAATGTCTAAGATTCGGATGAGAGAGTGCCTGCGAAGTATGAGGCTCAGCGTGCTGATTGTACATGGGTCCAAACTGGAAACTTGGGACATTTTCATATGGTTCAGCAGAAGCTGCTCCCTGTACTTGACAAGAAGCGAAGTCTAGACCACTATAAACTTGCCGCGTTAGTGGTGGCACCTGTGCACTGTAAGCACACATGTCTACTATCTGGAGTCACTACATTGCCTGTCACATCATTTCCTGTGCTGCAGACTGGCTTTTTCATCCCATAACAAAGAGTCTGGCAATTATTGAAAAGGAAGCACTTTTTCCACTTCGCAGACTGCCCTAGGTCACCTGTGGGTGCTAAAGGAGTCATGATTCCAGGCTCCCAAAACTTGTGATTTTCTGAAAGAGAGAGAAGAAAGACTGGGATTACAGAATAGAGCCTGTGGCCACTGTTTTGGGCGCTGCTTGTATACTGGTCAAATACTTGAAGGATGGTTGTCTGGGAAATGTCCCAGACTGCCATGGCCACTGCTGAAGCCTCCTCTTCCTCTTTCTTCTTCTCTCCTCCCATCCTTCTCCCTCCCCCCTCCTCTTCTTGGCTATTTGAGACAAGATTTCCAACAAGCCAGGCCTGCCTCAATAAGGCAGGGAAAACCATAAACTCCAAGAACCAATGTTCCTGCCTCTGTCTCCCTAGAGCTGGGATTATAGACATATGCCAATAGCTGGCTTTTGTCCCTGGCCCCCCGCATATGAGATTCCAGGTCACCATTTCACAGCAAGGACACCAAGAACATAAAGGTATAAGGACAGCTGGTCACCTCTAAATGGTCACCACAGCTTTCCAGGCCCCACATCTCTTTCCAGCACTCATCAATAAGAAGACCTGAGTAAGAGGCTATCCCAGAGAACCTCAGTGTCCCCTTCTACAAGAGGGTCCCCAGGGAACCTCCCTGCCAGGTCACTCAGTGTGTCCTCAGTGCTCACTAAATTACACTGCCTATCTAGTTCCTGAACACTGGGTGTCTCTAAAACATCTTCTTTAAAATGATAGAGCAAATGGCAGCATCAAAGTCAGGCCTGTGGCTGGACCACTGTCATTCTCCTGCCTTTGTGACTTCATTAGTTAGGCTGTTACCCCTGGGGGTAGCTGGGGAGGCTTCTCAGGAGTTCTCTCTATAATTTTTGTGATTTCATTGGAATCTCTAATTATTTTAAAACTAGAAAAACATTTTTTTTAATATGGGCCAGTGAGACTCCCTACATAGAGCAAAGAGCGTGTAGATGTGCAGATATTTTTGAGGAACTCCATGGGCTTCTGTCAGCCCCCACCCCACCCCCCTGTTCAGCTGCCTTGGTATTTTCCTTCATTATGCCAGTGGCTGAGAAGTAAACCTCTCTAATTTCCTACACCACAGCTATTTATTTAAATGCTAACTCGCATTATGAAGTGATAATCCACACGCGCAGGAGATAATTTATGAAGCATTTAAATTAAGAGCAGCAGCTAATTGGGAGCATGTGTCTTATAAGCCTTGCTAACACCAGAAAACTACAAATTAGGGGGAACGGAGGACGCTCTCAGCTTGCCTTCACCTTCTTTTGTAAGGTGCTGGTGCCTGGGGGTGGGTGGGTGCAGACACCTCAGATCACACAAGCTGGTCCACCTGCCCCTCTGGCAACTGTGTCCCTGCTCCGTCCTGTGACCGTGAGTTCCTCCTTTGCTCCCCTCCCGCTAACACAGCATCACTGTGTATTCTTAGGAAGCTTCTCAGCTCCACTGTAGAGACAGGGACTGGTGCTGTTAGCTGGGCACTGTGACACATCAACATGAGAGGCAGAGGTAGCAGGATCACATGAGCCCAGGAACTAAAAGGTCAGCTTGAGCAGCAAGATGAGACTGTTGGTTTTGGCTTTTAGCAGGGCATGGCTTTTTAGACTTTGAACCTATTCAAGAAAGAGAGACAAGACAGTCTGTAAAGAAAAGAGTCAAAGACTGAAGAACTTAAAAAGGCTATAGATTATAAAAATATTTTATTACATTTATTTTATTTATTTGTGTATAAAGGAGATGAAGGGGCATGCACATGCCATGGCTTGCTTGCACAGGGAGGTCACTTCTACCACGTGGGCCCAAGGGATGGAACACTGGTAGTCAGGCTTGGCAGACAGCCCCACTACTCACTGAGCCATCTTGTAAACATGATTAAAATAATTTTTTTTCAGTTTTTCAAGTCAGGGCATCTCTGTGTAGCCCTGACTGTCCTGAAACATACTCTATAGACCAGGCTGAGTCAGACTCAGAGATCTGTCTGCCTCTGCCTCCCAGTGCTGAGATTAAAGGTGTGTGCCACTACTGCCCGGTTTATGATGCATTAAAAAAAAAAGATGTATTAAAGATGTATTTACTTTTATGTATATAAGTGTTTTACCTTACCGACATATATGTCTGTGTACTGTGTGCATGCTGGAGCCTATGGAGGCCAGAAGAGGGTGTTGGATCCCTTAGAACTGAAGTTACAGAGTGTTGTGAGCTACCATGTAGGTCCTAGACTGGACCCAAGTCCTGCAAAAGCAGCCAGTGACCATCTCTTCAGCTCCATTCTTTTGAATCTTTATCTGACAAAAAGCTGCCTTTGTTTGTGTATTCAGGTGAAAGGTCAACATGAACATGTGGGTGCTGTGTGTGATATGGGTGCTTGTTCATGAAGCACATATGTATGTTTATTGGTTCATCTTTTCAAAATCCATCAGATGAGAAACTACTCTATGGGAGCAACAGGTATAGAGCAGTAAGCAGGAGAGACATCACAGTGCTCTGGGAAAATGGCCCAGTGGATAAGAATGCTTGTTGCTCAATTGTGAGGACCACAGTTCAAATCCTCAGCATCTATGTAAAAAGCTAGGCATTCAGTTGTAAGCCCTGCACTGTAGGCACAGAGACGGGAGGATGGTTAGGGCTTGCTGGCCACCGATCTAGCTCCAGGTTAAATAAGAGACCCTATCTCAAGGGAATAAAGAGAAATGTAACAGAACTCACATCTAATGTCTTCCTCTGCCTTGTCACAGGACCTTATCCAGCTCTTGCTAAAGGGGGAGGGGAGTGGAGACCAAACACAGGTCTTTATGTTTGCATGGCAAGCACTTTGCCAACTGAGTCATGACTTCATACTGACCGCACGCTGGAGAGCCGCAGTCCCAGATACAATGAGCTAAGCATTGCGGAAGTTAATGTCACCTGTTTCTTTCTTCCTTGGATATTTCTTTCTTTTTTTTTTTTTTAACAGTATAACAAAATGATCTTTAATTTGTATCAATATACAAAAATATCTTAAACAAGAGTAGAAACATATGTACAGTATAATAAAAATAACCTTAAATTTATATAAATATGCAAAAAATTACCAATGTGAAATAGCTCAGTTAGTAGAATATTAGACTCTTAATCTCAGAGTCCTGGGTTTGAGCCCCACACTGGGTACCAAAAATAACAATTATCTAATTCTATTATTAATAAAACTCTAGATTGATCAGAGAAATAATGGAGAAGTGACCAGGGACTTCCTCTCTCTGCTTCTTTTATCCAAACTTTCCACAAATAATTTTAACCTCTCCATACTTGTTCCTGTGTCTTCTACAACTTTCACAGCACCTCGGTGGCTTATTTTGTGTAAGCAGGGTACAGCTTCCTCCAGATCTGTCCAGTCCTTCCCGGAAGACAGTAAGGATATCATAGCCTTGAAGACAGGAACACTTGAGCTGAGCATCCTATGTTGTCTTCTCTCAGGTTGGACCTGGAGTCATTTAACCTGCCCCAGCCTTAGCTTCTTCATTTGAAAAACAGGGGATTCTGGGAAGCCATCTGCCGAGACATCCAGCATGGTATCTGGATCCATACTATGACATGCTACCTACCTATTGGTTGGACAAGGAGCACGTTTCCTTTATTTATTTTATTTTTATTTTGTTTTGCTTTTTTGAGACAAGGTTTCTCTGTAACAGCCCTGGATGTCCTGGAACTCATTTTGTAGACCAGGCTGGCCTCCAACTCAGAGATCCACCTATCTCTGCCTCCTCAGTGCTGGGATTAAAGGCATAAAACACCAGGCCTGGCTGTATATTCTCTTTACATAAGAAATTAAGGATAGCTTGTGCTCTTTTTAGATACCATTTCCTAAGGAAGAATGGACTGTTTTTCTCATCAATGAATGAGAAATTAGTCTTGCATACAGAAAGGCTCAGGAAAGATGAGTTAAGGCAGAGCCAGAACACGGGAGTTTGTCTCTGCCCAGGATTCCCGTCCAACTCCAGCTGAGGTCAGGAACTCAAAGTCATTGCCAACGTGGGTTTCCTTGGGGTTAGTTACAGTAGTGGCTGCTTATGATACCTGTGTGACCAGGGTAGGTTTTAAAACCTTCTAGATTACATCAGTGGATTTCTGCCTCTTCCTAGCATCCCAGTTTGCAGGTGCCAGGCACTCTGGGGCCTGACATCTGTCACAGGCCTAATTTAACTCTTGACTCCAGGTCTAGGCCTACTTCCAGAAGCTCCCAGGCTGGGTATGGGTAATGCCACGGTGCTGGCTCCAGCAAGGCGTCCCTTCACCCCTGTGCTACTGTCACCAGCTTCCATCAATTAGGTTGCTGCTTCCTTTCTTTCTGTGTCACTGGAGTGTGGAGGACCATTTTCTGTCAGAGTCAGATTGTCCCTGCAGTGGGAGCTCAGAAAGCCTGCCTTCTGCAGATCTCCAGCTGGGTGGCCTGTAGAAAGAGCCAGCAATGCATCCCAGCCTCTGGCTGAGAGTGAGCAAGTGAACGGCCTGGGTTCATGCCTGCAGGAAGTACATGTGTGCAGGATCCTTAACTGGCTTCTTGCTGTCCACACCTTCCCCAAGTCCAGTGGCCCCAGCAGAGGCTGATTTGGGGGCAGATGGGAAGGCAGCAGAACACAGAGGAAGAGCTGAGTCAGGAAGTACCAAGCAGGATGACTGCACCAGGCTGGGGGGGGGTGGGGATGGCAGGTGGCTGTGGGATTGAAAATCAGCTGACCTGTGCCAAGGTCATATTCTCTCTCCCTTTCCGCCCTCAACATCAGGTTTCTCTGGACCTCATTCAGGCTAGCCTCGAACTCAAAGAGATCTCTCTGCCTCTGCCTCCCAAGTGCTGGGATTAAAGGCATGGCTACCACCTTTAGGCATCAACAGTCGTTCTCAGTACCTTCAGACCTTGAAACATAGGTACTCTGGGAGGCTGGAGATGGCTCAGTGGTTAAGAGCACTGACTGCTCTTCCAGAAGAACCAGGTTCAATTCTTTTTTTTTATGTTTTTTTTTTCCTTCTTTATTTTGCATTTATCAAAAAAAACCAACAGTAAAAAGAATTTAAAATGCGGAAGAGTTAACAATAACTATACAGAGGATAAGAATCATAAGCATGGCTTATCAAGGGTGGAAATACAAATAAGATTGCTACACATATATTTTCTTTGTGTTCATCTTTCCCTCTGAATTTTTTTTCCATCCCTGTATATCCTTATTCAAGGTCTCTTCCCCCTCCCAACACATC
>PVIH01013399.1:0-58558 GCA_004025045.1 Sigmodon hispidus
AGGGGGAAGAGACCTTGAATAAGGATATATAGGGAAAGCTGAACACAAAGAAAATATATGTGTAGCAATCTTATTTGTATTTCTACCCTTGATAAGCCATGCTTATGATTCTTATCCTCTGTATAGTTATTGTTAACTCTTCTGCATTTTAAATTCTTTTTACTGTTTTTTTTTGATAAATACAAAATAAAGAAAAAAATAAAATAAAATAAAAAAAAATAAAAAAAAATAATTTTTTAAAAAGTAGTCTCAGAAGTACACAAGCTGCTTCATTATTTTGGGATAGTGTGGGGTTTTTTTGTATCTAAGAATTATATTATTTATTTCTACTTCACATGTTGTCATTATGCTATTAATATTTTTGTTATTTTGTTTCATCTTCTTTTAAAAAGTTTTAGTATTTGTAACTTTTTTTGATGATTTATTCCACAGACCTGTTAACATCTGATTTTCCTCATTTGTTTAATGGTGGCTATAATTGTATGGACATATTCATGTAGTATTTGCTTTAAATATTTTTAAAAATTATATTTTTGATATCTATGCTCTCATTAATTTCTGTAATTATTTATCATGATTCATATTTTCTGATTTTTTACACTGGGATTTATTTTTATCTAGAGCATAAGAGTTTATCAAATCAACTTTGAAAACATTGTTTTCTATATGAATAAGATGGGTTCCCCTTGCACCAAACAAACTGTAAAAAGAATATTATTGTTATATTTTCTAGTAAAAAAATTCTAATTTTCACTTTCAACTTTTATTGAATCTGACTGGAGAAAGACATTCCTCAAAGATGGAAATTCTATCTCAATTATAGGTTATTGTTATACTTCATTCTGCTATAATTGGGACTAGCATAATGCTTATTTTAATTTTATCTTTATTTTTTTATTTAAAGTGATTTTTATACCCTCTACAGCTTCCTCTCTATCATCTCCTACTAGTCTTCCCTCACTCCACCCCCCCACAATGCATTCCCTCATCCATTCCCCAGGGAAAGCAAGGAACGCCAAGGCCAGTCAGTTCAGTCTGGGATATCCAGTTGAGTTAGGTCCAAGTCCCACTTCAGTATCAAGGCTGAGTAAGGTGTTTCTCTGTAGGGAAGGAGCTCCAAAGTGTCAAGTCATGGACCAGAAATATACTCTGCTCCTACAGCAAGAGGCTCCACAAACTGCCCAGTTGTTCCATTGTCCTGTACATTTGGAGGATTTAGTTCTTTTCCATGAAGTTTTCTCAGCTGTCATATCAGTTAGTAAGCTGCTAATAGCTTGGGTCAGCCAACTCTGTGGGTCTCCTTCTTATGATCTTGGTCCCTTTGCTGATATATTCTGTCCCCCTTCTCTTCAGCTGAATCAGCATCTTGGCATAGTACTTAGCTATGGATTTCTGCTTCTGTCCCCATCTGTTGCTGGATGAAGTTTCAATTAGGGTGGTCATTCATTTTATTATAGGGGAAGTCCTGTTTAGGCATCCTCTCCACTATTTCTAGGAGTCCTAGCCAGGGGCATTTTGTGGGTTCTTAGATGTTTTCTTATCACAAAATTTGTCTCTACTCCCACTGTGGCTCTCTCTATAAAGATATCTATTTTATTTTTCTCTCCCTCTGTTACACCCCATCTCCTTCTCTCATGATTTTTTTTTCCTATCTTTCCTTGCTTGGAGTTTGTGGATTGTTGCCTGGTTATCTTCTGCATTATGTCAAAACTCACTTATGAGTAAGTATGTACCATGTCTATATTTCTGAGCCTTTATTACCTTACTCAGGATGATACTCTCAAGACCCATGCATTTGACTGAAACTTTCAAGAAGTTTTTTTTTTCTTCTAATTGGTATTTTATTTTATGAATGTGCCACATTTTTAAGCCTTTCTTCAACTGAGGGGCATCTGTTTTTTTTGTTTGTTTGTTTGTTTGTTTGTTTTGAGGTTTTAGCTACTACAGATCCTTTGCTATAAACATACTAGAGCTAATAGCTAATGTCTTTGGGGATATGAATGTACATGGTTTAGGTATATACCTAATAGTTCTATTGCTGGATCATTGGCTTGATTGATTCCCAGTTTTCTGAGGAACCACCACATTGATTTTCAAAGCAGCTGTGCAAGTTTACATTCTTCACCACAGCGAAGGAGTGATCGATCCTCTTGTTCCACATTCCCTTCAGCATAGGCTATCATCTGTGTTTTTGATATTGGCCATTTTAACAGGTGTGAAATGGTATCTCAAAGTTGTTTTGATTTGCATTTTGATAGGTAGAATCAACATAGTAAAAATGGCAATCTTGCCAAAAGCAATCTAAAGATTGAATGCAATTCCATTAAAATCCCAGCACGATACTTCATAAACTTCAAAAGAAAAATAATCAACTTCATATGGAAATAAATTCTGACTTAAAGCTATACTATAGAGCTACAGTAATAAAAATAGGTTGGTATTGGCATAAAATGTGACTTGTTGATTTAAAACCCTGACATAAATCCACACACCTATGAACACCTAATTTTTGTTAAAATGTCCAAAATATACAATGGACAAAAAAAATAACATCTTCAACAAATGGTGCTAGCATAACAGGATGGTGGTATGTAGAACAATGAAAATAAATCCATTTTTATCAAGCTCTACAAAACTTAAGTCTAAGTGGATCAAAGACCTCAACATAAACCCAGTTAATTTGAACTTGGTAGAAAAGAAAGTAGGAAATTCCCCTAAATGCATTGGCACAGGTGACTACTTTCTAAATATAAACCAGTAGCATAGACACTAAAAACAGCAATTAATAAATGAGACCTCCTTAAACTGAAAAGCTTATAAAGGCAAAGGACCATGGTCAATAATACAAAATAACAGCCTACAGAATGGGAAAATATCTTTACCAGTCCTATATCTGACAGAGAACTAATCTCTAAAATATATAGAAAACTCAAGGAACTAGAAGCCAAAAGCTCAAATAATAGAGTTTAAAATGAGGTTCAGAGCTAAAAAAGGAATTTTCAACAGAAGAATTACAAGTAGCTGAAAGACACTTAAGAATTGATAACATTCTTAGCCTTCCATGAAATGTAAATCCAAACAACTTTGAGTGCTTTGTTTTAAATGGGGTTTCTATAAATAGCATGTGCTAAAACTTTTTTGGTTTATGCTTCATGGAGCTAAAAATATCATCTCCCTGTTGTCCTCTGAGACCTCTTAAAATGTGTCTGTTTATATTTGGGTACAAGTAAAACTTTAGGCTTCACATGAATATTACTCAAAACAGTGGAGCTCATCCCAACCTTGATTCTTATTTTAGCCTTGCCAGTGCCAAAATCCAAAGTCTGGAATCCTCACTCAGACACCTCATGTGTGAGTAGACATGAGGACAGCATGGATTGTGTGTGTGCTTGATTTTGTATGTATGAGTGTGTGTGTTTATGTGTGTGTGTGTTTACTTTTGCTCAGGTTTAGTAATGGTATTTTTTATTTGTAGTTTTCCCTGAGAAGTGAAACCTTTTTCCTAATCCAATAACTAGAAGAAACAGTTGCCTAGTTACTTGTGTGTGTGTGTGTGTGTGTGTTGCTGTTGTCCTTCATTCTTTGTTTTGCTTTACTGTGTACTATCTAGACATTCCCTGATAGCTTTATTCTTCAATTCTAAATTTTAGATTTAAAGGCAAAAGAAATTTTGGAACTTTTCAATTTAATTGTTCAAATTTTTTCACATATTCTCCTTAGATATGTTAAGGATAAACCCTCCTCATGATTTCTGACTTCTTTTGACATCACTCAATATTCTTCTTCAATATTAAATTAACTATTAATAGTTTCTCAGACCATAAGTGTAAACATTAGTAAAGAGTTTCAGTATGACAGAGTTACTTTATAAAATATTTGTTGTACCTAGACTGTATATATAGTTTCACTAATACAAATACTTTTTCAGAATACATAATACATTTATTCAGCTCCAATCTACTGCATATAGCTATAAGTGGCTAATGGAAATGTACCTATTCTGGGTTACAAAGTACCTTTTTAAAAATGTGGATACCTCTATTAAAATGCTTTTAATGCAACAACCAGAGAAAATTATAATTTAAATTTATCATGTAAAACAGATTGGCATATCAACATCCAAACAAAGAAGGGAATCCCAAAGCACAGCTTAACATTTGTAATGGACATAAAGATAGCTGTTATAATTAAGTAACATATTTTAATTTTCTAAGTTTAAGTATATAGTAGCAGATGGAAATTAAGTTTTTTATTTAATAAGAAGCTCATGCCAAGATGATCTCCAAAGAGTAATTAAATTAAGTTTTTAGAAACATTAATATTTTGCTATCCCTATAATTATAAGTATGCATGACTTTAAACATTTTTTTTTTTTTGGTTTACAGAAACCTAAGTGTTCTGATGAGAGTAAAAAGACTCTGAATTTGATGGTAATTCTATTTTAAGAAAAAAAACATATTTTAACCATACACCTAGATGTGGGCAACCTAGAAACAATAAACACTCATTAATAAGTATTATGAAAACAAAATTAAGTGTTAAAAAATAAACTACCTTATTGTAAAATTATTAAATTGAAAGGAGCTTTTTAACAATTTGTATTAGTTTTTATTTTTTGTGATTTGAATAAGCAGTAATAAAGTATTCTAGCATGTGGCCTGACTCCTTCTGGTTTTAGCTGAAATATCTATTTTACAAATTAGATATTGGGATTCTTTTGAAAGAAGTAGGTCAATTAAAAGTTAGGAAAGCCAGAAGTCCAGATGGCACTGAATTTACCCAACTAAAATTAACTACCCTGGATTTGGCTCATTCTTATTATTCAATTATTCATGTGATACATTTGAAAATTTGGCAAATTAAAAAATTGTCGGTAATTTACCCCATCAATGGAGGATGACTCACTTCTAATTACAGACTCAGCTAAATGAGTATCTTTATTTTCCCCTAAAT
The DNA here is from genome assembly GCA_004025045.1 of Sigmodon hispidus. Taxonomy (NCBI): domain Eukaryota; kingdom Metazoa; phylum Chordata; class Mammalia; order Rodentia; family Cricetidae; genus Sigmodon; species Sigmodon hispidus. Next base: position 4,954 of record PVIH01013399.1, read on the forward strand.
ATTTTTTTTTAAAAAAATTGACATTATACTAATAATTTTAAATATCAAAAGAAGTCAGAGATAATTTAATTTTTCTTGAGCTACAAATTCAAAGAGCAATTCAAATAAAATTAGCAAGTATTCATCAACAGAAGAGCACTACTTGTCAATAAATTAGCCATTTTGTGTTTAAGACTAGATATATGAAGAATGGGAAAAGTCCATAGTCATACTAGTCTACTTTCAACTAGCTTTATGACCCCAAGAAAACCATTTTATCATGTAGATTAACAAATTCTATTTTTAGTATGAAAGGAGTTATACTTAAAAGTCAATGTTAAGAATTCATCCTTTATATAAATCTGATAAAGAAAACAAATATGTATACTAAATGTCTCAAGATTGAGCATGTCCTGGATAACTAGTATATGATTCTCCTTTGATTTTACAAAGAATAATTAACTTTCTTGAATTTGTCATTTATCCTGACTCCATACATACATAACTAAAAGCTCTATTTTTATTGCTTATATAGAAACTGTTCTTACTATAATTAATCATGACTATGCATGATTTCCAGCTGAAGGCTCACAAAAATCTTACTGAGCATAACCCATTTCTGTTATATGATTTATGTTGGTGGTAAATCAAAGACTGTATCCTAATATCCTAGTATCTGTTTTGGATACCAGGCCTGTTAAAACTATATTATAAATCAGTACTGCAGTATTCAAACATTTGTAAACATAAAATACACCTTCATCAGGGGACAGGCATGTTATACATCACAAGATAAGTTGGGAACAGGGAACTGTGTGAGATGACACCCAAGACTGAAAGGAATATCTTGATTTAAATAAAGCACTATTTCTGGTATAAAGAAATTATTTTCATTTTTAGAATCAATTCATGGGTCAAACACAGGAATAAATGATATCTGTTGTTGCATATACTTCCTAACCATTGAAAATGCAAGTGCCTAGATTCATATGAATTGGCTCACTAACTTGGACTTTAAAGGTGTTGTTAATTTGGTCAGCCCTCTAAGAAGAATATTTCAATTAGGACAAAATTCCTTAATATTACACAATTTCTTTGAATTTATTTATGTAGGTATGTGTTTACGTGGTTGTCTGTTTAGAACTTGGGCTGCATCATTTTATGCCAACACCATTTACTTAAATATCTTAAATGTAGTTTATAAGTTGTATGAGTAAAAATTACTTCAATGTTGACATATCATGAATGCAAGGTGTGTTTCTAAATAGAGCCTTTATCAAACATGCTTATTCATTATAGTTTTCTATCTTCCCAAAGATTGCTTTACTCTTATTTATATATTTATGATATATTATAGTAAAATTATAATTTATAATTTATAAAAATTCAAATGTAGTAACGGATTTCTATCAACATTAATTTGTAATATACAGTAATTCAAGTGATAGTAACCACAAATAAATTAAAACAAAGATTTGTTTTCAAATCTGTATCGAGTCAATACCATCATTGGTGGACAACTTGACACATTCTGTGATTTATAATTATCAAGGCTTTGTCCTTTCATTATCTTAGTTTTGCTCTGTTTCTCTGTTTATCAAACTCTGCTGTGGAATAGTAAAATACCAATCTGCTTTGAAAATACTAAACAGGTTCATATTCTCACCTAAAACCCTTTATTCCTTATATATTTAAACTGATACAGTTTTTCTTATATCTTTCTTCTTCAAGTTATGAAAAATACCCCAAGGGAGAAGAAATGATAGATAAATTTATTTCAACACAGGAGTTTTATGTGAAATGCTGATACTTTTGCTTTAAAATGAGTGTTTTCAGTTATTTTGCACTGACTTTAACTGCTGAATCCAAAAACCCAGTAAGATTGCCAGCCAACTAAAGGGCAAGCTCAAAATCCCATCCAAGACAGTCATAAATTGTTGTGGTGCAAAGATGTTGAAGATTTATTTTAATTTTGAATATCAGGAAATGGTGCACTGAAGACACAGCATTTAAACTTTGCCTTGAAAGCTGACAAGGATTTTCATAAATAAGAAATGTGAAAAAAAATCAAGGCTGAAAAAATAAATTGGACATAGACATGGATAAATGGAAGCACAGAACATGCTGATGGAGCTCAGATTGATTCTGAGACTAAAGAAATTATAAGGAGGTATGCGGTAACATCTAGAAAGTTGGCAGCAGGATCTGATCATTAAGATCTAGAAAGCTTGAACATAAAAGAACAGAATGGGGGTTGCTAGAAATATTAAATGAATGCTAACAAAAGTTACTTCAAATTTCTCAGAATAAGAATGAATAAACTACAATTTATTTGCATATGCTTTTTATATTTTTATTTATTATTTGGTGATTTTTACATCATGCAACTCATCAAACTCAGTTATCAGTTCTCTCAGTTTTACACCTACTCTTATAAGATCCCCAATTACAAAAAAAAAAAGCCCATTTATGCTGCTCTTTTACTTAAACTCCCTGTGACTAACCCCTTAAAGAAAACAAATCTTTTCTCAACCACACCCCTGCCAGACTCCATCAATGCAGATGTAAAGCACTGTGTATTTAACTATGTTCTAGCCTTGAGCTCTGTGTACAATGATGTCTTGTAGAATTCTGCACTGAAACCCACTGGGCCTGGGTTGTTTTATTTTGGATACTTTTAATGATAACTTCAAATTCCTTTGGGGTTATGGGTCTGTTAGGTTTTGAATTTTATCTTGATTTAATTTTGGTAAGTGGTACCTGTCCAGAAAGCTGTTGATTTGTTCTAGGTTTTCCATTTTTCTGGAGTATAGATTTTCTTTTTTTTTTTATTTTTCTTAATTATAAATAAAGTCCCATTTTTTTAAATCCATGTATCCCCTTGTTCAAACTCCCTTCTGCCTCCTGCCTCCCAGTCACTCACTCTTCTAAACATCTCCTTATCTCATCCTCAGCAAGGGCAGGAGGTCCCAAGGTGGCTTAGTTCAGCATCTACTCCAGACAAATCTGCTTTGCTTTTGACAAAATCCAACTCTCTTTTATGGAAAAAGTCCTGTAGATCAGGAATATAGGGAAAATATCTAAATATAATGAAGGTTATTTACAAGAAGCCAACAGCCAACATCAAACTAAATGGAGAAATACTCAAAGCAATCCCACTAAAATCAGAAACTAGACAATGATGTCCTCTCTCCTTATCCATTTAATATAGTTCTCATACTTTTAGCTAAAGCAATAAGAGAATGAAAGGAGATTAAGGGAATACAAACTGGAAAGGAAGAAGAGAAACTATCTCTGTTTGTAGATGTTATGATTATATACATGAGTGATTCACAAAATTATACCAGGGAACTTCTACAACTGATAAACACCTTCAGCAATGTAGAAGGATACAAGATTAACTCATAGAAATAACCCTCCTATACAGGAAAGATAAAAGGGTTGAAAAAAATAAGGGAAACATAGCTCTTTATAATAGCAGCAAATAGCATTAAATTCCTTGGAATAACTATAACCAAAGAAGTAACAGATCTATTTGACAAAAACTTTAAGTCACTGAAGAAAGAAATTAAAGAGGATATCAGAAAATGGAAAGATCTCCCATGTTCCTGGATAGGTAGGATCAGCACAGTAAAAAATGGCATTCGTAACAAAAGCAATTGACAGTCTTAATGCACTTCCCATTAAAAACCCAACACAGTGTTTTACATACCTTGAAAGAACAATACTAAGTTTCATTAGAATGATAGAAAAGCTAGGATAGCCAAAACAATTTTGCTCAACAAACAAACCTAAGGAGGCATCAACATCCCCGACTTCAATTTATACTAAAGAGCTACAGTAATAAAAACAGTCTGGTACTGCCATAAAAACAGACATGTGGATCAATGGAATCAAATTGAAGGTCCTGACATTAACCCCAAATCCTTTGAACACCTGATCTTTGAAAAAGAGGCCCAAAATATTCAAAGGAAATAAGATAGTATCTTTACGAAATGGTGTTGGCATAGCTGGATGGTACTATGTAAAAAAAAAAAAAAATCGAAATAGATCCAAGTCTGTAATTCTGCAGAGCATTCAAATCCAGGTTGATCAAAGACCTCAAAATAAACCCAACCACAATAAACTTGAAAGAAAAGAAATTGGGGAATTGTCTTCAACACATTGGCACAGATGATTACTTCCTAAATATAACACCAGTAGCACAGGCTTTCAGCACAGACACTAAGAACAACAATCAATAACTGGTACCTCCTGAAACTGAGAAGCTTCTGTAAAGCCAAGGACACAGTCAATAAGACAAAATGACAGCCTACAGAATGGGAAAAGATTTTCACCAACCCTACAAGTGACAGAGCACTGATCGCTAAAATATATAGAAAACTCAAGAAACTAGAGCCCCACACCTGGAATAACACAATTAAAAAATGGGGTTCAGAATTAAAAAGGGAATTCTCAGCAGAAGAATTAAAAATGGCTGATAGGCACTTGAAAAAGTGCTCAACATCTTTAGCCATCAGAGAAATGCAAATTAAAACAACCTGTCAGAATGGCTAAGATTAAAGACACAGATGACAGCCTATGCTGGAGAGGTTTCAGAACAAGGGAAACACTCCTCCTTTGTTGGTGTGAGTATAAGCTTGTTTAGCCACTCTGGAATGCAGCATGGTACTTTCTCAGAAAACTAGGAATCAATGTCCCCAAGAAACCAGCAATAACACTAGTGAGCATATACCCTAAAGATGCACATTTGCACTCCAAAGGCATTAGCTCAATAACGTTCATAGCAGCATTATTTGTAAGAGTAAAAACCTAGAACCAACCTAGGTGTCCCTCAACTGAAGAATGGATTAATAAACTGTGGTACATCTATACAATGGAATACTACTCAGCAGTAAGAAAAAATGATATCCTAAAATTTGGAGGCAAATGGATGGATTAGGAGAATGTCCTCCTGAGAGGATATCACAAACCCACAAAGATAATCAGAGGATGCTAACTCGTTAGTGGACTTCAAAAAAAAAAAAAAAAAAAAAAAAAAAAAAAAAAAAAAAAAAAAAAAAAAAAAAAAAAAAAAAAAAAAAAAAAAAAAAAAAAAAAAAAAAAAAAAAAAAAAAAAAAAAAAAAAAAAAAAAAAAAAAAAAAAAAAAAAAAAAAAAAAAAAAAAAGTCAAAAAAAGCAAAGCATTCCCAAGCTGCAAACCAGGACTACAGATTTTCGAAATATGACCTGATAATTCTCTGGATATCCACGGGGTCTTTTTGTTTTTTTCTTTCTAATCTTTTTTATTTGTATACTCTATCTGTGCTTTTTGGCTAGTTTGGATAAGGGTTTATCTATCTTGTTGACTTTCTCAAAGAACCAACTCTTTGATTCATTGATTCTTTGTATTGTTTTTTTTTTGTTCCAATTGTATTAATTTCAGCTCTAAGTTTGATTATTTCCTGCTGTCTACACCTTCTAGGTGAGTTTGCTTCTAATTGTTCTAAGGCTTTCAGCTGTGCTGTTATTTCTCTTGTGAGAGATTTCTCTAGTCTCTTCATATAGGCATCTAGTGCTATGAATTTTCCTCTTAAGACTGCTTTCATTATGTCCCATAAGTTTGAGCTTGTTGTAGATTCATTTTCGTAAAATTCTAAGAAGTTGTTTATTTCTTCCTTAATTTCTTTTTTGATCCAGAGATATCTCACTTGAGTGATGTATAGTTTTCATGAGTTGGTAAGCTTTCTGTGATTTTTGATATTTTTGAAGCATAACTTTATACCATGGTTTTCTGATATGGTACACGGAGTTATACCCATTTTTTGTATCTGTTGATATTTGCTTTATAACCTACTATGTGGTCAACTTTAGGAAAAGTTTTATGGGGTGCTGAGAAATATGTATATTTCTTTTTGATTATTTGAATATTTTCAAGTGTTTTTTCTCCAATAATAAACATTTCAGAACAACTAAATGTTGTGTGTGTGTGTGTGTGTGTGTGTGTGTGTGTGTGTGAGAGAGAGAGAGAGAGAGAGATAGAGAGAGAGAGGGGGTAGATGAGATATATTGGGATAAAATAGTCACAGAAGAGACAAACCAAATTTATTTTAATCTCAAAAATGAAAACTTAGTATGAGTATCAGACAAGACACACTCCTATGGGCACTTTCAGCAGAATAAGAACTCAAACACCTAAAAATATTTTAGTATTTCTGGACTATAAATTCAAAGCGTTTTTATCTTAACTAAACATTTAAAATACGTAGTACAAGACATAAGCAACATATGCTAAATTCTTTATGTCACCTTAGATTAAAAAAACAATCCTCATAGGTCACATAACTAAGAACATACAGTTTGTTCAAATAACTAACTGCATTTGATACTGTGCCAAACTTTAATTGTGTTTTTGTAAAGTTTAAATATAATAATACGCATAAGAATTCCTACATAGTTTAAAATTAGCTATAATTTAGAGATATTTTAATAGGAAATTAAATTCAAAAGCTAAAATAACACTTGGAATGGCAGCCAAGTGAAGAGAAGTCAAAATATAGAATTTCTAACAATACTTTTATATGATTCCCCAGAGATATTTGGGGAAAAAGATATTTCATGCTTCAAAGTGATATCCTAAATATATCTACTCAACCAGAAGTTGCTGAAATGAAAAAAGCAGCCTGAGTGTTCAGAACTCTCTGCTGCGGGTTTAGTCATAATGCAGAATACCCTCTTTCGTTGTAACAGGATATGAAATAGACCTTGAGTTGTCACCCTGACCATTTTTTCCGACTCCCTTCAATACTCTCACACAGTTTTATAAAGGTCCCATCCCAATGTCATTAAGATCTTTCAGCTCAACAAACATATTTTAAGGAAATAACCTTTTTACAATGACGTTCAGCATCACTAGACCAAATTTTTAAATAAAAATCTGTTAGTTTCATCCTTAAGAAGAAGGAATACAAGAACATAGCTTTCTTTTCACCTTTTTTAAAAATGACACAGTATGTGGTAAGGTTTTACTTTCAGATTCTCTGTCATTAAATTACAAGTATTCAACAACTGGCAGCACAGTAGCCTTTTCTCACAGTATGTGCTTTAAGTATTCACTTGGAGCTTACATATTCATACCAAATTAAGCAAGGTATCTTTGTAATACAATTAAACAATATTTCTTTGTAAAATGCTATAGTGTTATCAATAGCAACTTTTATATGGTGCAATGGAATATAATTTATAAAGTATGTTAAGATATTTCTTCAGTTTACAACAAGGACAACTTATTACAAGTCATACACATCTACTTGAAAACAGAAAAAATAAAATTACACTATACTATAAGGACAAATTTAAATATGATGAAAAATATATTGCTTTCTAACACCTTCAAGATATTAGTAGACTTCAATGACCTCTAGAGAAACAGAGAAACTGAATTAATGTTGTGTCAATCAGGTGAACATGTGTATTATAATATACCAAGGCTACACACACACACAAATATATATATGTGTGTATATATATATATATAAATTAGATAAAATCAAAATAAAAAGAATAGGTTAAAAGGGAAACCAGAAAAGAGAACAAGATTACAATAAAAAGATGAGCCTCAAGGAGATATAAAATTGATAAATTGATTAGGAGTCACCAAATTTAAATTTAAAGAAATTTTATACTTGTGGTTAGAGAGACCAAGATTTCTAAGTATATATAATTGTCAAGGGGATTTATAAGTCAGCAGTCTATACTTAAACAACCACAACCTCTAGTGTGTAATAAAAATATCTGCTTAGTTATCTTTGTGCTATTTTCTATTTCTTATAATATCATACTCAAAAAATAATTAATCATCTCCTAATTATAGATATCTCTGTAGGAGATTTTTCTGCAATTTTTTTTGTTTTAGACTTCTGTGTTTTTGATATAGCTATCTGATCTATTTTTTATATGAAAAATGTGGTTTTACAGGATAAATAAATGTATAGGGACACATAGTCACCAGGAAAGCATTATTCTAACTAAGACTGACCTGAATTCCAATCCTCACATTAGGACATCTATATGCCTTTTCCATACAGATATTTGATTAACTAAATAGGAAAAAAAATAGTTTTAAATACACTTATCTTCAAAATCAGAAAAATAGGAATCATGAGCTGGTTTAGACTAGTCATAGACAGATTTCTTGTATTACCATGGAAGTCCACTCTCAGTGCTTTGTACACAGCTGTCAGTGTCTGTGATCTCTAGCTTCTTGCCTCTTGGACAATGGCAGACATTGAGAAAACTGTATAGCAGGTTTATACATGCTAAACATTAGTCCAAACATATTCTATTAGGTAGAATTCAGTTGTACAGATGGATGTATTCACTACCAGGACATAGGATAAATAGCTTGTTTAGGAGAAAAATAATCTTCCATACTTCAGATTTGAAGACCAACTAATATTCAGGGCCAAAAACATGTTGATTAAAATATGTGAAGGATACTTAGAAAGAAGAAATTCTGAGAGAATTATAAAAATTAGAAGTGCATGTTTTGAAAATAGAGTATATGAGAGGAATTTGGAAGGAATAGCTGAAAGGGTCTAAAGGGAGGAAAAGTGTTTCTTTTACATACAGCAAATGTTTTTTAATAAAAATTTTTATGCTTTAGTACATATTCTTAATTTGATAATGTTGTGAACTACAGAATGTGCAGCATAGTTTTTATTATTTTCTTAAAAGGAAAAGAATGGAAAATTCTTGATGCTTTCCATACCATTGAATTTTGAAGATAAAAATGAATCCTAGTACTTAGTAATGTTTACAATTATGATTTATATTGTGTTTACTGTTACTCCCTACTTTTTATGATCATTGTTATTTTTAGTTCTCTCTTAATTCAGTTCAAAGGCCCCCTACGTCCTTTATAGTCCCTGTTCGAACATGAGATGAGCAATCTGTTTTGTAGTCAGGTTTTTCATAGTAATATCTCTCATTTAAGATAGTTATAGTACATATAGCTTTTGCTACTTTCCAAGAAATTTACATAAATTCTATATTGAAAATCTGAAGGAATGTCGATTAGTACTGGCTTAGCTCTGAACACTGGAAACAATACAGATTATTTGATATTTACTCTGGAATGATAATATTTCAGCCTTAGTATAGAAAACAGGTGGACACATTTTAGCCAAATGTAAAATTTATTCTACATAACTTTAGAGTACCATGATACCTTTATACAGCATCATAACACAAAAATTTAGTATTTTCTCTTGATGCTTGTCTTTTTCATTTTGCTAAATGTGATTATTATTTTTTTAAAACTTTATTTATTTATTTGCCTTGGTGTTTGCCTGGAACTGGAACTACAGACAGTTGTTAGCTGCCATGTGGGTGCTAGGAATCGAACCCGGGTCCTCTGGAAGAGCAGACGGCGCTCTTAACCGCTGAGCCATCTCTCCAGCCCCGCTAAATGTGATTATTTTTACTTGCAAGTTCCCAAAAGGAAAAACTTCTATAATTGAGGGCAACATACTGCTAAAATTATATCAAATAAATTCTCCTTTAAGTTTGCTAAAAAAAAAAAATAAAGTTTTAAATAAAAACAATTTAAAAGTAAACCATTTTAAGACTTCTCACTTTGCCAAAGTAACTCATGGAATAATGAGAAAGATTTTCATTCTTAATATAGTAATATATCCTGGCATTAATCATAATCATAACTAATATTGGATAACAACAAGATAATGATATAGTATAAAATCATGTGGGAGTATTACAAGACAAAGTGATTAGTTGCATACCCTACGCATCTGCAGGCAAAAAAAAATGATGAAAATCAGATTGCAATGAGTACCAAAATGTGTTATTGAAATTTCCATATTATTTATTCTTGGAGCTCATGAAACTGTGTTACAGACATCCTTGAACAACAAGGAGAGAGGTACAGTTCATTTCACCTCAGAGATGAGCAAATGGTAACCCTTAGAAAACAGACTTCTTGCCCAAGGTTATTCTAGTTCATCTTTAATACAGGCAGTTTGGCTGTAGGTGCTTTTCTCTTAATTGTTATTTTTATTCTGATATATAGCCAATGAATTTGAACAAAAACAAAGCACTGCTGACCACAGAGAGATGTATATCACAGCAGAAGTGATGATAAGCTGTGATTGTGTGCAGAAGATATAAAAATAGCGAATATAAATGACTTCACTGAAGTACCCACCTAAGATCAATACATTTTTATAAATTCTGACAGCTCAGTGATACAAAGCTTAAGGTATTTGCAGGTCAGCAAAACTCCAACACCCATAGCATTTCTTAGCAAAGACACTACAACAATGATAATTTGCTACTTGCTTGTAACTTATGATTGTATTATTGAAGCTTATATCAAATACATTTCAAATTTACCAATTTAAATATCCCCATATATTCAAAACAAGTAAATTTAAGGATGGGCATTAAAATCTAGTTTTAGCTGCACTGACATGCTAAAGTGTGTCTACAGTGTTTTTTTGCAATTCTTTTTTCTTTCCTCTCACAGTATCCCCTTGTCTATGGATCATCTTTGGAATAAAAATTACATGTAACCTTTGCAAGATATAAAGCTAGAAAAAATGTAGGAAGTTGGATTTTTCTTACAGTTGTTTCAAACTCAACCATTCCCTGATAAAACACTAGTTTTTGTCATTTATCTACTCCTCACCAGAGCTCTCATCCCTGTCCTTCTACAGACTTGGTTGTTAATTTATGATAGAAAGTGAGGGCATTTTGTAAGAAGCCCTTGAAATTCTTCACCTAATTGCATAATTTGTAGTAGCAGATTTTACGTACTTTCTCTTTCTCTTGCTTCTGAGAAAATGCCGATGTGCCCTTCCTCAGAAGATGGTGCACGCAATTTGTGTCTGTGTCTAATTTTCTTTTCTATGTTTTAAATCACTTTATTCACCCATCATCTTTCAATGAAATAAGAATGCTTTTGCTTAAAGTCCACTAATGAGTGAGGACATCCCCTGCTTATCTTTCAGGGCTTGTGATACCTCGCTCAGGAGGATATTCTCCAAATCCATCTATTTGCCGTGAATATTAGTATTGGTCATCTCTTACTCATAAGATAGACACTTTTATTTAAAAAATTATTTATAAAATAAAGTCTTTTTAATCCATGTATGTCCTTGATCCTCCTTACTTCTCCCTCCTAACCCCTCCCAGTCCGTCTTCAGCCTCAATCCTCCCCATACTCCAGACCCCTTCCCAAAAAGGGCAAGAAGTTCCAAGGTGAATCACCTCAGCATCCACTCCAGGCACGTCCAATTTCTTTATCCTGTTTAAGACTGGGTTAGGTGTTTCTCTGGAGGGAATGGGCTCTGAACTGCCAGTCCACACATAGAAACAATAGTCCCCTCTCCTTGAGCATCCATATACTGCCCATGCCAGTAGACAATTGCCTATCCCTGGAGGGCCTAGTTACTTTTTCTGATGATTCCCTGGAGTCTGTTCTTGATTCTATGAGCTCCCCAGAGCTCCAGCCAGCCATCACCATGAGAATTTTCCTCATAATCCCTATTCCCTTGCTCATATAAACTCTCCTCTTCTGCTCTCAGCTGGACTAGGAACTCAGCCCAGTGCTCAGGCATGTATCCTTGACTCTACCTCTATTCCTTGTTGGATGTAAGTTCTATGATGGCATTTATTCTTAACAAAGCTAGATCAAATAAAGTAATGTTGAAAGAGTGTAATTTTAGAAAACATGTTTTAATTTTTATTAAAGATATTTTTTTCACCACTACTATGTTTTCCCTCCTTTTACTCTTCTCAGTCTTCCTCCAACTTGCCCTACATCATCCCCCATCCTTCTCAGAAAGCACCAGAACTCCCAGGGTAGTCAATGCAGTCTGACATATCCAGTTGATGTACAACCAAGCCCGCCTCCAGTATCAAGTCTGAGCAAGGTATTTCTCTGTAAGGAATAGGCTCCAAGAAGCCAGTTCATGCAGTAAAAAATAAATTCTGGTCCCTCTGTCAGAGATCCCACAAAGTTGCCCAGGCCTTTCAATTGTCATCTGCATTCAGAGGGCCTAGTCCAGTCCCATGCAGGTCCCCAAGCAGACTGTTTAGAATCAGTGAGCACTCAATAGGTTGGCTCAGCATTCTCTGTGGGTTTTATCATTATGATCTTGACCTCTTTGATCATATAATCTCTCCTCCCTCTCTTCAACTGGACAGGGAGCTCAACCCAGTGCTTGGTTTGGAAATCGGCATCATCTTCTTACATCAGTTGCTGATGAACTTTCTATTTGTTCAACTACATTCATAGCAGTATTATTTATAATAGCCAGAACCTTAAAACAACCTAGATGCCCCTCAACTGAAGAATCGATTTTAAAAATGTGGTATATTTACAAAGTAGAGTACTACTCTACAGAGAAAAAAAAGACAGCCTGAAATTTGCAAGCAAATGGATTGAACTAGGAAAAAATGATCCTGAGTGAGGTAACACAGGCCCAGAAAGACAAACATGGTATGTACTCACTCATAAGTGGATTTTAGATATAAAGCAAAAAATAAACAGGCTATAATCCACAACCACTGAGCAGCTCTAGGTTTCAAGGAAGAACCTAACAGAGATATCCATAGGACACCTGGTAAGGGGAAATAGAGATGGTCTCCTGAGTAAATTTGGACAATAATGTGGAGTGGCTGAAAGGAAATGGAAAGAGAACTTGAGAGAATGAGATGGCTGAACTGAGGGAGGGAGAGAGGAGGAGAACTATGATGTAGATACCTTGGTAGAGGGAGCCATTGTGGGGTTAGAGAGAAACCTTGTGCTAGGGTTATAAGTTATTTTTTTTTTCACAGCTCTATCTTCTTCAATAAAATTTTGTGTGAATAGACACACTCTTATGTCTTCAACCACTTTCTACTAAAATTTATTGTTATCTTCTCTTTCTGTCACTTTGAATTATAAAACAAACAAACCAAGTGTTACACCTGTGGGCAAATTTCATTCAAAGACTTAATAAATCCTGATCGCGAGGTAGCATGCACATACTCAGTGTATATTTTCAGAAATGAATGAAATTATTATTTATGTTAACAAAGCAAGAATATAATATTTTCTTTCTTTATGCTATCAGCAAATGGAATGAGTGAATGCATTCTCAGAGTGGCTTTATTATGTTTCACCTTAAAGCTAGATAAATTTAGAGTGCTGTTCAGATTGTTAACCAATACATAAGCAGTGGAATTTTAACTACTTCCTAAAAACATCTCCTTTTTCTATTTTTTTTTCAAATCTTTTACCTATGTGAAATTTATTTAACTTCATGTCATATCATCATTATTTTATCACATAAGAATATTGATTCTTGTATTTTGTTGTTTCATTTCTATAGAAATCATTGCATCAGTCTCAATATCTTGACTTGCTTAAATTATCCTTCACCTGGTTAAAAAAATGTCTAGGGGACACAACTTCTGTCATGATTATTTCTCGAAGAACATACAAAGTATGAATTTGCCTATCATTAACTGTCCATGAAACTGAATCATGTATTCTGCTTATGACATTAATACAACACTGGGCAGAAGAACTGTGCCCATGCCTGATGATGAATGTTACAGTAGAAAAAAAAGTCATAATTGTAGTAGCCCAAGGTGTTTTCTTTTGTTAAAAAGTAACTACCACTGTAGCTTGGTATTAATACATTTGTACAGTAATACATATATATATGTATATATATATACATATATATATATAATTACTCAGGAATCAAGTGATTCCTGAGTTATGGTGCTAGCTTTGGTTTCTGACTCACTTATCTTTCCTATAAAAATAAAATATTTATTTTCTTTTGGGTCTCCTTAATTTATTAAATGAATAGTTTCAGTATTTTCTTTGTCTTGGGAATGAGTTAAACCTTAAAAACAGAAGAAATGATACAGATCTTCATGAACATTCAATGATGAAGAAAATGGGATTTCTCTGCCTTTAAACAGCATTATTTTAACTTGCTCATCTTAATTTTTCATGATATAGGCATAAACACAATTTTAGAACAGTTCTTACTGGTAATGGCTTAAAAAACACATTCAGCCAAATCTTCCAATGATGCTTTTTCTCAGTTCCATCTGAATTTATATCCTGTTCTTGAGTTTGGAGTGTCACAGACTTCATTCTTCTCCTACCTACTCCATCATGTTTATGGCCCTCTGCCCTCTCTTTTGATATCTCTGGTATCTTTTTCTAGTAGTTTCTCTCTAGTTTAATGCTCTGTGTGTGTGTGTGTGTGTGTGTGTGTGTGTGTGTGTGTGTGCATGTGTCTGTGTGTGTGTGTCTGTGTATGTCTGTCTGTCTATGTCTGTGTGTCTGTGTGTTATTATGACATGTGATGAATGTGAGGCTCAATACTAATATCCTAATAACAAGGCTAAATATAAAACCAAGTTGGCCAAGAAAAAATAAAATAGCAAATAATAGAAATTCCATATCATTGTTCATTTGAATTTTGATCATTGAATTATTCCTTTCTGTGTACATGCACAGTGTAAAAACATATATATATAGTATATATATATATATGTTTGTATATAAGAAAGTGCTATAGAAATCAGAAAACAATAAATTATAATTTTCATCCTTTGAGGGGATCAGAATTAGACTATTACACTGAAGAAAAACAACCCTACCATCTATTGGCCAAAACTTTGAGAAGTAGAGTAGTCTTAACACATAAAGAAGCCTAAATCAAATCTAATTTCCAACAGAAACCCAATACTCAATTAAAAACATCTGCAGCATAAAGAGATTATTATCATTTTACTTATCATTATCTCAGTGCAAACAAAACATTGTTCTACTTTTATTTAAGGAAACAAATAGGCCAACACTCATTCTTAGGCTTTCCAATACTGACTGTATGGAATCATACCTTCACAGTCAAAAATATCTCTTAAAATCAAAGGCACTTAACATGTGCAACATGATGTTAAAGTCTGACGAACTTCAAGACAACATAGAATTTTGTAGTAGGACAGGTTCATAGAGCCAAAAGAATGAGTTCAAACCAGTTGCCAAGTCATGCACATAATGTTCTTCCTTCTGAGCCAAACTGAGGGCCTAGTAACAGCAACAGATGCTGTCAGATCTCTTGATTGTGCCCAGCCATTGGGAGACGTCCATGCAAAATCACCAGATCTTGACACAGAGAGGATGCTGTTAAGAGAGTATATAAGAATCTCCCCATTGTTGAATTAATGAGTTAGGTTTTTCCTTTTCCCCTGACTCCCAGGGACAGTGTCTTTGACTCTGCACCTTTTTACCCCTCCCCCAGGGTACTGTTAGGACCCAGCAACATCCGATGCCCTAAACAGGGTTCTAATAGTTTTTCTGTCCTCACAGTGTAGAGTGCCAATGCCTCCAAAACCATGTATTTCAGTAAGACCCCTCACTATGATGTTCTTTAGTTCCCTTTGGCAAGTGAGCATTGGGACCCCTATTTGCTTTTTGTTTGTTTGTTGACTTGCTTGTTTGCTCTATGTTGTCTGTTGCTCTTTTTTTTTTTTTTTCTTTCCAGGCACTTTTCATATTCACTGATGGCTTGCTTATCTTTTTTTCCCCCATTGCTCTCTTCAGTTCTTCATTTCCTCTTTCATTTATTTTCTCCTTTTTCTTGAGAAGAGCTACCTTTTGTATCACTCCATTTTTTTTTTAAAGTTAAATTGTCTTTCTCAACAGCAGTTTCTTTCTTTCTTTTGGTGTTGTTGGGGAAATGGAGGCTGTAACAGCAGAGGTTCTGGTGAGACATGATTGGGCTCTGAGCTTAGAGACAATGTGGCAGTGGTGGCCAGAGCCTGGCTTCCTTCTCCTCATTGCTCTTTTCCCTACCTCTTGTTACCTTCTCCTGCTCTTCTTGCAATAGCATCAGCAAATGTTGAGATATCCTGGAACTCTGAAGGTGGCTAGGTTGAGCCTCTGCTGTAGCTGGGACAAGACAAGGAAAATGCAGCAAAGGCAATGACAAGGGAGTAGGAGCTGGTAACCAGTTACTAGAGAAGGACAAACCACAGTGGCAGAGGGGAAGGTGGAGGGCTTCCCCCTAAACACTCTCTCTCTCTCTCTCTCTCTCTCTCTCTCTCTCTCTCTCTCTCTGTGTGTGTGTGTGTGTGTGTGTGTGTATGTGTGTTTATCTGTCTATCTGTCTGTCTCTCTAACACACACTCATACACACACATACATACATAAATGCATACATGCATGAATGGCATGATGAGGCCAGGGCCGCAGGCTGTGGACAGAGTCCTGTACTTCACCTCCCCCACCACTACCCAGAAAGAACACCCATCATGGATGAATATCTTAGCTACCCAAGGGCTGGCACAGGAAGAAAAATTTCTACATAAGACTCTTGCACTCATGACAGCATGACCACAAGCCCTGTCATCCTCTTGGGCAGTGGGGCCATGCATGGACCCAAAGAAGAGTGAAAAGCCAGAATCCATGGCGGATGCTGCTTATTTTACCTTCCTTCTTACCGGACATGTAGTTGAGACCTATGATTCAAAACTTGGGTCCTGTAGACACCACCATGGAGAACACTCTACCAAAAGCATAGAAGCAGCCTTATTTGGATGTGGCCCCTTGCTGAATCATCTCATAGCAATACTTGTGTGCTGTGAGTAGGGATTGGAGGAGATGGTGATCATTTGAAGCAGGGTATCTCTAACAGGCAGCCAGTGTTGTATCACAGCTTTGAGCAATGGCATGTCCTGGCAGTCAAGCTTCTCAGTCAGTTTGGCCGTCTGTCTCGTCCCTTCTGGATTTCACAATGACATTGAACACTTTGAAATTGGGGTCCAGAATGAGCTGGCAAAAGATACAAGACAGATTCTTCCTGTCAGAGCTCTTAGTTGACTTACTGAATTTGCCAAAGTCAGATCAAAAGACCAGTTTCTTTCCCTATGGCTTCAGTTCCTTGGGTAATGGATGCTTCTTAATCCTGCTTCTACACTTAGCTTAGTATATATGACTGTGCTTGCCGTTTTCCTGGGGAAAAATTCCCTATTTGTTTTTTTTCTGCTTCGTTGTTGGGATGTTAACGTTTTACTGTGTTCACAGGCAGACTTACCTCTCAACAGTGTTGAGTTTTAGAACAGTAAGTGTCGCTGAGATTCAAGTAGTTGTAGTGATCATCTTTATATTGTCTACATTTGGAGCAAAAGTCATTTGAGACTATACAATATCTATTCTAGAAATAAAATGGAAGATGTTCTCAGTGATTGGAGCAGTAAGTGCAACATTATATTCCTGTTCAAATTATTTTCATGTGATCCTCCATAGCGGTATTGGCAAGAATAAATGTATTATTGTAGGAACTAGTATCTGGACTTCTGGATGACTACAGATAGAATTTTTATTATATTGGTAATAGTAATCTATAAAAAATCTGCATCAAATGTGTTTGAAAAACACCCTTGCCTTTATAACTTAATATTTGGAAGTGTCCTTGCCATAGTTTCACAAAAGTTGGTAAGAGCTCACATGATAAAATTTGAACTGTATCCTCAAGACAGTCATTTTATTTCAGGTCCTTTGCTTTTATACTAATACTTTAATAATTTTATAGATGATATGTTATTCTATGAATAACAATGGTCATTTCTTTATTGGATATGCAGACAGAAGATCTGTCAGAGGGACAGGCTTAAATGCCAAAAGCAATTTTAAATGTTTTAAAAGCCACCAACACCTGAGAATTAAGTTGACTAACCTGCCTTGACTATAGACTAGGAGTTCACATCACTTTATCTAGTATAACTCTTCTGCTTTTGATCATTTCTAGACCATAGGAATAGTGACCGTTACAATTTTGGGGCAGATAACATTGTTACATAATTTTTATATACTAAAAGAAGGTTTTGTTTTCAATGAGAGCTCTTGTTTAAATGCTAGCAGTGCAAACATCAAGCAATGATAGACTACTATCTTATCATTATAGGGAGAAAGTATTTGGAAAATCTTTGTTTTATGTACTGAATGAGTAAAATAGTATCTAACCTAAGAAAATTATAAAGGTGGCAAAATTTGCTTGCTATTAGGTCATTTCAGGCTACTAGTTTTATAATGTTCATTGGTCTTTTTTGCTACCATTTAGCTCATAACGTTTATTCTAATTTATATACTTTATGGCTTAGAATGCTCTAGAAAGGAGTTCTACCTGAAACAACTTCAATGGTTGGCTAAACATTTGGTTTTTGTCTCCATTTAGTAGATATAATGAGTTGGCTGTAGCCATTGGATTTTAGTGAAGTTGAATACTTTTATAATGACTGTCCTGGAGCAGGACAAGTGGCAAATTCCCTAGACTTTTATATTCAGGGCAATATTGTCCTTAATGTTCAACATAAAGATGTAATTATAGAGTAAACATTTGGGTTTTGGTTACAGATATCACATATGAGCCAGATGCAACTCCCTCAAGACAAAACATGACCATAAGGACCAGGACACTTCTCTACCCCTAGTAAAATGAAAAGGTCTCATCTCCCTGCATTGGCAGCCACTAGTCCCCTGCTGACTCATGGGAGAGGGTATGCTTGTGTTTTTCCTCAGAGTGATACAATGGCAATATGGATCCCAGCAAGAGATATGTGTCAAGATAATGGATTAGCATGCTTCCTCTAAGAAGAAAATAATCCAGCATAGGTAATTTATATACTCCTCTTTCTTCCTCTCATTTTCCCCTAAGAGCTGAAGACTTGTAGAGCCTTGCTTGTCCTCATTTTACATGAATCCATTTGAGGTGAGGAATAATAGTTTAATACCCTGGACACTAGATAAATATATTAAGTGCCTATGGTAAGTTTCTATATTTTTTTACAGATAACACATTAAATTTTTCAGTTAAATCAGACAAGGACAGAGGTTATAGTCTTCGACTAATTTTTAAAGGATTGGCATAATATAAAAAGGCTGTTTACTCCCTTTTAGATTCTCATGTATGTTTTGATTGGTAGGGTGGTATTTTTATCTTTCTCCTTTTTAAGTTTTCTCTACAACATATTGAACAGCAGCAAGCAATGGTTAAGGGAACTCTTCAGGTTGTAATGACTCTTATACATCCTTCTCATTGCCCTCCAAAGTTTTGCATGCTAGGTTCACTAAAGTTAAAAAAGCTACTGACTAAAATTTTCTACCTGGGTAGTTCTCCAGGAATAGATGTTCTTTGAGGGTTAGTATTAATGACATATAAGTACTTGTTAAGCAAGTCAACATAAGAAAGGCATAGTCCAGCTGGTGGGCCGTACAGAGGCAGGATCTAAAAGGTCATGGCAAAGACCTCTGCCTTCCACTGGGTACCCATGTAATAAAATAAAAAGGGTAGATATGTGAACATGTAGTAGAACAGACCCATAGGGCCAAGAAAATTGGCTCAAACCTGTTGTCAAGTAATGTACATAATGTGCTTCCTTCTGAGCTTACCTGGAGTTTCCTTTAGGACCTACAACATCTAGCTAACATTCCTGATTGCTCAGAACTTGCCTAGCATAGATGTTGTCATATCTTCTGATTGTGCCTTGCCAGTGAGAGATGGCCATGTAATATCACCAGATTATGACACAGCCTGGGTGGGTTTTGGGAGGAAGGTATATAAGGCCCTCTCCATTGTTGAATAAATGAGTTAGTTCTTTGTTTTTCCACTGATTCCCAAGGTCTGTGTCATTGACTCTGTGCCTTCTCACTCCCTCACCAGAAGGTACCGTTATGACCCAGCAACAGTATTTGACTCTGAAAATGTGACTTTATTCTCCTGTGATAATTTTAGCATGGAAGAAAAAAAAAGCAATTAAGCAGGTCTTGTCATTTGGGGGCACCTAAAATCAAGAATAATCATCAGTCCCTAATTATAATGCAGAAAAAATTGCCATGTGTATTAATCTCTTTTTTTTCACTTTCTTGCCTGAAAGCAAGGTAACAAATTTCCAAGTATTTGGTTGCTGATAAGTCTCAATGTTCTGTAATGCATGAGAGAAAATAAATGACTAAACAGGCAGAACTGAAGAATGCAACTGGAAAGAAAAAAAATTACTAAATGATTTTATCCACAAAGTTATAATTTTGGTGAAAATGGCTCAATAGGTACCAGCTTAAACAGTGATGGCTCAGAGGATCTGAGATGATTAGTATCATGCTGTGCCTTAAGCACCATGCCAAAATGTAAAATACATGTCAAGAATGGAAAAAAAATCCTGATTTATAGAGCTTGAATTACTTATGTCCAGCAGAACAGAAACTCTTACTCAATTCCTCATAAGGTTGTATAGTTTTAGAATTGAAATGTTTGGATGTAAGCAATAACATATAACAAATCTAAAATATTTCAATAACTTATTTTTCAGGAGGTAATGAATCAAGTCATTCACATTATTCACTTAACAGAATCACTTAAGAAGCAGATGATGTAATTTGAAATTGTTTTAAAGTTTTCAAAATATTAAATTTCTTGCCTAAAACAAATTTGAGTACCCAAGGTCTTAATAAGGTTGTATCAATTTACAGTTTGTGCTACATTAATGGTTTATTTGAAATGTAAATTAGACAGAAAGTTGAAATAGTCTATCAATTAGTGCGGATGTAGTTACTGAAATACCACATAGATGATACAGCTCATTCACATGCTTGATTAAGAGTCAGATTGCTAGCAACAAATAGTGAAGAGCATTATACAAATGAATTGTTTTTTTATCTTTTAAAAATAATAATTATTATTTTAATAGCTATCATAACTGGGAAGATAATAGACTGATCATCTATTTGAATGGTTGTGAAACATGGTAATAAAGACTTTTTCCAGTATAATTGAGGTGTTCAGTGTTCTAATGTGAGAAGGGAAAGTATTCATATAGAATCATAACATTTATAATCAAAGAAAAAGGAAAAATAAATATTTTATAATTACACCAAAAAGTAAAAGTTCAGGGTAAAATAAGGTGATATGTAATATTTTCAGCTGAATAAATAACAAACAAGCTTTTAGGATGTGATATACTTTGTGGAGAAGAGCCATGATTAAAATTAGCAGAATGCTTCCTATTTTTTTTTTTTTTTTTTATTTTTCCCTGATTTGCATTAAGGCTTGTTATTTAACAGTTCCATGTGGTTGAATGTTATAACTCATGTCACTGAGATTACACAAGGAAGCAAGTCCTACATGACAAGCATGACAGAATCACGAGACAGCTGGATAATTACAGATCATAAAAAGCCTTCAGCAACATGTAAGATATCGCAAGAGAAAATCCCTTTACAGTCTCACCACTTTAAGCTGGGAATGTCAAGTGACAAACACCTAACTCTAACATAAATAATAAACAAACAAATAAACAAATAAATAAATAAATAAATAGATCACCTATAGTAATACAACCTGAACTCCTACCATAATAAATAAATTGATTTTTGGAATCAATTTAAGGCATTATTACGAGTTCATCCACATGGCATATACAAAGGGACTTTAAAGAGTAAATAACAAAATACGAATGATTGCTTCTGAAGCCTAGAAGGTGCAATGGAATTGAAATCACTCTACTTGTTTCAAAGTTCAAAAAAGTAAAATATATATATATAATATATAATACATTCATATATTTAGGCCAATAAGGTGGATTAGCACTTGCTGTCTAACCTGAGAGTCTGAATTATATTCCCAGTTCTCATATGTTAGAAATAATCAAAAAATTTCCACAAATTGCTCTCTGATTTTTCATGTGTCGCTGCATATTAATTAATTGCAAAATTTATTTAAAAAGCAACAGAATATTACACATTTAGACAAATATTTAGAAAGTTGTTGCAACACAACTTTTAAAAATGCTCTAAAGTTGTATGAAAGAAAGATCCTTATATAAGCTCCAGAGTTATGCAAGACGGGAAATACATATACAGATTAGAAGTACAATTAATATGTAAATCAATATGGTAGTTTCCATATTATGTTTTCCTTCAGTGTTCATAAATGTGATTACATATATATCTCTAACATAAGGAATCTATGTCCCAGACACTAATGATTCATGTGACATTGAATAATGTAACATAAATTTTGGATGGTTGTGTCTTCTGCATAGAAAGAATAATTGTATGGAAATCCCTTGATTAATGAGATGTTTTAGGCTTCTTCATTCAAGGCAAGATGAATATTGAATATGCAGCTAAATATTAAAAAAATCAACTAAGGTAGTTTTCTGATTATTATTTGCAGTAAAAATGTTACCACTTAAAATTATATTCTCTTGTATGTGAGAAGTTAGTTCAGCAGTTAAACTGTCACAGAGATAAGCAACTACAACTTGCATGTCTATTGACAGTTTTGATATGTTGAAAATTATTCTGGGAAAGAAGAAATTTTATCAACAAAGTATATTGACTAAAAAGGACTATATCAATGTTCTATATTTTGCTTTTGAAATACTGTCTAAAAATGAATGAAGCAGAAGAGCTGATCAAGCAAACATAAATTCATGAACACATGCATGCATGCCATATATACAAACAGGAAAAAAAATATATATATATATAAGTTTTTATTCTTTCTCTTCTACTTACAACACATATTTGGGGTAAATGCCAATATTTTTTTTCAGTAGTCTGTTTAAGGCAAGAAAAGAACTTTTTAAAATAAGTTATGCATGATGTTTACCTCAGATAACTAACATTTCTTAAACCTGGAGTTGGTCCGTAGAATTATAAAAGAACTTTTAGTGATACTAATGACTAAATAGTTTCAAATATTACTTGTAAAATTTTAAGTAATTTGATGATATTTTGACATTTTTAATGAAATATTTTTTTTCCTGGAAATTTCAGATTACGTAGGATGTAAGTAAGCAGTCATCACAAAATACAAAATAAAAGGAAGAACAAGTTGAAGCTGGTGCTCAGATGCTCATCTGGTAAAGGGACCTTCAGTGTAAGTCTAATGCCCTGAATTCAACACCCAGAACCAATATCAAAAAGGTAGGAGTGAGAGTGTACTGTCCTCCTGGTACTATTTTAAATCAACATGACACACAGAATCAGGAGAACATTTTGCAAGCTCTTAGACCAACCTGTGAGGAATATATAACATGGCATAAACAACAAGAAAAAAGGAGAGAGCCAGAGTAGTAACACATGCCCATCCATACTCACAAACACAGCACACAATAAAAGTAAGTTAATAAAAATAAAAACAATTGTAATAGAGTAAGCTTTTAGGAGAAAAAAGTTGTATAAACAGGTTAGTATTAGTTATTTATAATTTTAATAATTAATTTTTCTTGATTTCATTTTTGATTTATTCATTGATATTTCATTTATATACACAAAGCATCCTAATTTTCACCTATTTACCCTTCACTTCCTCTCATTTTCAGAAAAACCTTTTCTTCTTTTTTTAAATGTCTTTCTCACATTTATATCTTTTGTTTTGATTTATGACCCATTTTTTTAAATGATGGCCAGTAGTATTGAAACTATGATTTGGAACTATGTGGGCTCATCTATGGTAATAGTACTGAAAACAATAATTCCCACTTTCTTAGAATATAGAAGAACCACAAATCTCAGCTGAGAATGTTATGACGTCTTAAGATCTTGCCCCTTACTGGACTAGCTGCTGACATCATCACTTTTACATACATCTAGTGAGGAAAGCTGTCACTTCAGGACTTTAACAACTAAAGGGACCAAGTTGGTTATTACTTATACATCACAGGAAAAATTGGTCAAGAGGAGATTTCAATCCTGAATATTTATGCCCCTAATATAAGGACACCTACCTATGCAAAAGAAACACTGCTAAACCTCAAATCTCACATCAATTCTCACATCATAATAATAGAAGACTTCAACACCCCACTTTCACCTCCAGATAGGTCAACCGGACAGAGACTCAACAGAGAAATAAGGAGTCTAGTCTAAGAGAGGTCATGATGCAAATGGATTTAATATATATCTACAGAAGATTCCACCCAAATGTAAAGAAATATAAATTTTTCTCAGCTCCTCATGGAACTTTCTCTAAAACTGATCACATAATTGGTCATAAAGCAAATATCAACAGATAGAAAAATAATGAAATTAATCCCTTGTAGCATATCGGACCACCAGGGCCTAAAGTTAGAGTTCAGCAACGTCAAAAATCAAAGGAAGCCTACCAACTCATGGAAACTAAATATCACTCAGCTGACCCACCTCTGGATAAAGAAGAAATTAAGAAAGAAATCAAAATCTTCCTAGAATTTAATGATAATGAATCCACAACGTACCCAAACTTGTGGGACACGATGAAAGCAGACTTAAGAGGAAAATTCATAGTGCTAGATGCCTATATGAAAAGCCTAGAGAAATCCCACATTAGAGAACTAATAGCTCAGCGGAAAGCCTTAGAACAATGAGAAGCAAACTCACCTAGAAGGAGTAGACTGCAGTATATAATTAAACTTAGAGCTTAAATCAATACAATTGAAACAAAAAACAATACAAAGAATCAATGAATCAAAGAGTTGGTTCTTTGAGAAAGTCAACAAGATAGATAAGCCCTTATCCAAACTAATCAAAAAGCAGAGAGAGTGTCCAAATCAACAAAGTCAGAAATGAAAAGGGGGGCATCAAAACAGATCCCCAGGAAATCCATAGAAATATCAGATTATACTTCAAAATCTATATTGAACAAAAATGGAAAACCTAAAAGAAATGGACAGCTTTCTGGACAGGTAATATTTACCCAAAATTAAATGAAGAACAGATTAATTACCTAAACAGGCCAATAACCCTTAAGGAAATTGAAGCTGCCATTAAAAGCCTCCCCAAAAATAAATGCTTTGATCCAGATGGTTCCAGTGTAGAATTCTACCAGATATTCAAAGAAGAATTACTACCATTACTCCTCAAACTATTTCACACAGTAGAAACTGAAAGAATATTGCCAAATTCCTTTGATGAGGCCACAATAACCCTAATACCCAAGCCACTCAAAGACACAACAAAAAAGGAGAATTACACACCAATTTCCCTCATGAATATTGATGCTAAAATTCTCAACAAAATTTTGGCAAACCATATACAACAATATATAAAAAATGTCATCCACCACGACCAAGTAGGCTTCATCCCAGAAATGCAAGGTTGGTTTAGCATACAAAAACCCGTAAACATTATCCATCATTTAAACAAACGAAAGGAACAAAATCACATGATCATATCCTTATATGCTGAAAAAGCCTTTGACAAAATCCAACACTCCTTTATGATAAAAGCTCTGGAGGGATGAGGAATACAGGGACAATATCTTAATATAATAAAGGCGATCTACAAGAAGCCAACAGCCAGCATCAAACTTAATGGAGAAAAACTCAAAGCAATCCCACTAAAATCAGGAACTAGACCAAATTTCACAGCAACTTTTCATATCATCTTCCTTTTTTTTTTCTCCTTTGTCCATAATGTAACCTATCAATGTTTCTCAAACTGTGAGTCAAGACCTGCATAACAATAGGAAAATTATGGACATGAAGTACAAACAAAATGATTTTAAGTTAGGGTCACCACAACACACACACACAAAAAAAAAACATGTTAAAGGATTGCAGCATTAGGAAGGTTGAGAAGCACTGGATTAGAAATAGAAATATAAATGCCTTGTTTCTCTGAGTATTCAATGGCCACTTATTTTCGGCATCTTGTACACTATCAATTTCTAGATTAACAAATATTTGCAGCAAAAAGAGATTTCTTTTATAAGACTGAGACTAACATTTTTCTATACAAATATAAATATTCACAATGCCATTATTTTTGCCATATCACTTTAACCAAACAACAAATGACACCTGCAAGGGTTTATGAGCTTCCACAGCCATTATATATTTTGCCAAGATTTACAGTATCAGAAATGAATTCCCTCTTAAGGCTTAAGGAATCAGCCAAAAACTTTATTTTAAAGCGGTCTTCATCATAAGAGTTAAGCCAATATGATTTAAGCTGGGATACCTTGGCTGGCACACTGGTATTGACACCCACAGTTCATATCTGAGTAGCACTATTGATGCCTTTTCTCCCCTGACAGCATGCACAGCACAGTCTAGCAATATGAAAGGCCCTCTGCAGGGAAGACATTTCTAGCTCAGCTACACTTGACACTAACCTTCAGCAGAAGCTTCTGTAAACATATTTTAAAGGATTAAGAACTGTAACAATCTGTGAAGCATTCAGGATTATTTTTCAAATTATATAGTAAATATTAAACAATAGTAATAAACTATGTGCTTCTGTCTCTCTTCATCTGTACTCCTTCTTTGTTCCTTTCACATACTTAAATGACATTAAGTGAAAAAATGCTGACAAGGTGCACAATGAATATTTGATGAAGTAACTTTAGTATCCTGCAGATATTAGGAAAAAAACAATAACCCCATACAATGTTACATAACGCTAATAACATAAGATATCTAGGGAGGAAAAAAAGGCATAAGACACTGTTCTCAAGACTGATTTGTAAAAATCGAAGCATGTCAGTATTTCCTCTTGCATACCACCTACTTTTTTTATTTTAATAATATATGTTCTTTTTATTTTTTTTGGTGTAGAGATCTTATATTGTAGTTAATATAATGATGCTACAATTATAAAAAATGTACAATGAGTTCAATATTGTGTTTTGTCCATTGAAAGAGAAAAACAAACATGAATGCTGGATTCAGATGAACACAGTTGAAAGATACAAGTAACTTAGCCATCTGGAATAGACTGTGACAACATTATCTGTTTTTAAGGTATTGCTTATTGGAAACACACACACACATACACACACATACACACACACACACACACACACACACACACACACACACATAAAACAACCAACCAAACAAACAAACCAAAAAACCCTTCTGGTTTAACTGTAGAAGGGTTGTTTATCAGAAATTTGTGGTGGCCATAGTGCATCCGTGGACATTAGTTGTGATCTATCTGCTTTCCTCAACTGTAGCTGAGCCTAATCTGGCTTGGGGAGCTTTAGATTTTATTTCTCATGTTTCATGTATTTTAGAGAAAAGAGAAGTTTTATTACTATATGGAATTATTTTTGTTTGTTTGAGATATCCTGGATGTTTTGCTTTTATATATAAAGCTTGATATTGATTTTCAAAAATAAAGAAAGGAAAAAATGAAAAAAGGGCAGAAAACTACCTTTTACCAAAACCAAACAAACAAAAAAAAAACCCAAAACAAAAACCTCAACGTCCATTATAATCAGCAGTCATTCATGTTCCTTAAAAAGTTTAGTATAAGAAATACTTTACTTTTTTAAGTATAGATCTTTGTTTCAAAAAAAATCAATGAATTTATTTTCTGTCCACCAATGTATGGAAAGGGCAGCAATGGAAGTTAATTTGTGTGGTATGCTTGCACACTTTTACAAACAGTACAAATGAAAGCAGAAATGTATTCAGAATATGACTTGAAAAAATATTCAGTTTAGTGCTGAGCTTCTAATATTTAATGTAATATAAATAATGCATTTGATTTGTTTGCTACAGAAACTGCTAAACATTGTTAGTTTGGCAAGTAATATTCTATTTACTTATAACACTTAAAAGTCTAATATACAAAATAGTAATATTATACTGATTATCTATACTTGACCAGAAAAGAGAAAATAATTCAAATGAGCTGTCCTGTCCAGTTTCTCATGGCTTCTCAGCCTGAAAATATCTGTAACTTCTTTGAGATTGTATACAGAAATGGGCATATTTTATGACGATTTACAGAATTTTCTTTTAATTACATGTATTTTATTTTTACAATATTAAGTATTTCTGCTTATTATTCTGCATGAAATAAATTTTAAAAATCTGTACAAAAATTCTAGTTTTTGTCAAGTCTGTATTGATGTTTCAGATTGTATTTACCATATTTATCCAAATTATACACCTCTATTTCAAGAGTTGAAGTTAAAAAAAAACTCTAAGAAACAATATTTAATGTTTAGGAAGGATGGCATTATATCAAGGAAAGAACAAAGGTTCAATCAAGCTATCCAATAACACCTTTATCTTCAAAAACAGGAACTGATGTGACAGAAAAATATCTTCATTTTGATTCATCGTTGGAAAACATGGAAATCAACAGAAGGAAAATAGAGTCCTTGCAGAATTCCATGCTCTGCAACAGCAGTTTAATTTAAAATATATGCAGATACCTGCTGCCCTAGCTACAGAATGTGGTTGTCTCCCTAAAACAGGTGGAAATGTGAATGGGAGTCTGAAGTAGTCTTAACAATGAAGATACAGACAATTCAGGCTAATGGAAAGTTTCGCAACCATCTCTGTCATGTTGACTAACTGAAAAAGTAATGTAAAAATTTGACAGTGTCACTGCACCGAAAAGAAAACTTGTATTATCTTCCAGTGTAGTCACAGGGTTTTGAAGTCAGAGCTTACAAAAGAAGGACACTATTTTGCAAATATTAAAATGCTTGAGTGGGACTAAAACTTCTGCACACCAGTTGTTCATCCAATACCAGATATCCTTGAAAATGTACATTTGAGTGACATTATTCAGACTAAACAGGTTATATATGTATGTAATAAGAATATATATGTATATACATAGATACTTGTTACACAGCTTTAAGAAATATCTTATATTTCCAAATAGAACAAGAAAAGATAGCTGTGAGGACTGGCAGAGACAAGGAAAGCATGAAATGATGTAATTATACTGTAATGTCAAAAATGAAAGAAAAAAAGATTAGAGAGATATTCCAGTTTGTGTTTCTGTTGTTATGATAAACACTATAACTCTCACATGAAGAATAAAGAGGTTATTTTGCCTATAAATTAGATCTCATCATCAAGGGGAGACAGAGAAAGAGATCAAGACTGGAGCCTAAGAAAGAAACTGAAGAACAGATCATGGATGAGAGATGTTCACTGGCTTGGATCCATCCTCAAGTTCACCTTTATATTTTTATAAAGCCCAACTTCTCAGTTGAAATTACTACTTCCAAGATTATTCAAGTTGACAATAAAAAAAATGCTGTGGCATAATGACAAAATTTCTTTCGGACATTTTTCTTGTACACTGTAAAGATTTGTCAATTGTATTTCTTTATTAAAATGATGATTAGCCAGTGGCCAAGTAGAAAATATAGGTGAGACAACTATAAAAGGAGAATTTTATAAAGAATAAAGGAAGAGACAAAGTCAACTGCCAGACACAAAGGAAGCAAGAGAAAAATGTTGGACTGAAAAAAAAAAATGCACTAAGCCACATTGCTAAGCATTGATAAAAATTGTGAGTTAATTTAAGTAAAAAAGCTAGTAAATAACAAACTTGAGCTACTGGCTTAGCATTTATAAGGGATTTTAAGCCTTTACATTAATTATTTGTAAAGTAACTGCTGGGTACTTGAGAGTTTAGAACAGAACAAGAACTTCTGACTACCACAAAAATCATCAATCAAGATAAGTTTTAGTTTATAAAATTCTGAAAAGTAAAAGATTCCAAGGAAATAATGTAATATATAAGACCATTGTTACAACAATAAAATATCTATAAATATGAAATATTTGAGAGGACAAATAAAGAAATATATTCTGTGAAGTTTAATATACAATGTCTCTAAAATTAGGTACTACATCCACATAGAAGTAGTTAGTAGGAGTTGGCAGAAATTCATCACAATCTATTGTTGTCAAACGATCAGGGGCATAAAACAAAGAAAGAATTTTAAATCTTCAGGGAAAATAGAAATGCAAGTAAAATTTAAAGGCATTCCTGACATGCAAACACCAGATTCCCTCCAGCATGAAAGAAATACAATGCTGTATTTTAATTCCTGAGCAAAAGTAATGAAACAAAATATGACAAAGTGGCTATACTCCAGAATAAGGGTAAAATCCTCTTAAGATGAGTGGGCAATAATGAAGTGCATGACATCCAGGTCAATCTTATTAAAACAATGAAACAAATATGTATTCATAAGTAAAACAAACAAAAATAACTACTATTAGAACAGGTTGTGACAGATTAAGTACCAACTCAAGTTTAGACACAGTGAAACATATAGAAAAAATCTTTGAAAAAAAGAGCAACCCATCAAAGAAATATAGGAATGAACTAACTTCATTCCAAATATCAGTGAAAAGGAACAAACATATAAGTATAAATCTGAAATGACTATGCATATCACATACTGACAGCATTCAAACTACCATACTTAGATATGCACAGTTATTGCAGGTTTATATTAGCCCCATAATCTCTTAGGAAGTGGAACTATTAGGAGGTATGGCTTTGTTAAAGTGGGTCTGGCTTCTTGGAGGAAGTGAGTTGCTGCGAAGGAGATCTTTGAGGTCTCCTATGTTCAGGATAACATCCAGTATCTCAGTTGCCTTTCCGTTGCCGTCTATATGTAAAACTCTAGCTGCAGCACCACTTCTACCTTCATGGTTCTCACTGTGATAACAACAAACTTTTAGAAATGTAAGTGAGAAACTTATTTTTTTTATAAGATTTCCTGTGGTCATGCTGTCCCTTTACAGCAATAAAAATCCTAAGACACTAGGTTATCAATTAAAATTCTATATTTCTTCTGCAATAGAATGATCCTATGACAAATAAAAGAAACTAATAAGTTATACAATTATATGCAGAATGAACAATTCATGTTTATACAATGATTTTTCAAGAAATTTAGTGAAAAAATTGAACATAATTAAAAGAAAACAAAAAGATGAAAATGTAGACACAGTAGACCAGTATGTGTGAAAACCAAAACATTGATGTAGAAAAGCTCACCAAACTAAGACTCTACATATGTATTGTCTAATAAGCAACCTTATGTTGGGCCTTGAGTAACTAGAAAGAAAATTACATATTAAATGAAAATTAGAGTAGAAAAAAATATTATTAATCCAACAGAATAAATTTTTTAATTACTTCTAAGAATGTAGTAAATGTGTTCTGGACTATAAATTATTTTAATTACTTTTTAATTGTTTTTTGAACATTAATATCAAGCATTATATAAAAAAAGCAAAACATTCAGAAGAGATAACAAAAACCCATACTAAACAAAAACCCATAATAAAACGTCTCTATTCCCTAAAATACATGAAACATAAAAAATAAAATTTAAAGCTTCTTAAGCCAAGTTAGGCTCAGCCACTAGTTTCTCTTCTGATTTGTTTGATAAATAAAATTCTGTATGATTTTTTTTTTTTCAGAGACTGGCTTACATGTTTTAAAAGACACTGGGAGCCCTGTTAAAAAGATCAATGCATTTATGATGGGTCATGATAATTTTGTGATGTAAGATTTTAATCACAAAATATCATTATCCTCCTTCCCACACTCCTTCCTTTTTCTGGATCTTTCTGTTATTCATGCTGACATGAAAACCTCTTTTCTGCCTCTTGACTGCCTCAATGAGTAATAATATTGATTCTTGACATCCTCAGAGATTATAGTGGTACTTTCAAATTTACACATTTGTAAATCAGTTTCTTGATAATATTTGGATTATCGAAGCCTTCAACTAGGATATGAAAAATTCCCTTAAAAATTAAAAAAAAAAATACAAACAAAAAGCTGGAAGTGATGAACTAAACCTTGAAAGAAAACCAAGAAAAGGCAAAGCAAAAACTGAAAGGAACATTTCAGAATTTAAAAAGTGAATTAGGTCCCAAAATTCAGAGGGAAAGCTGAACACAAAGTAGTTTTATGTGTAA
The DNA here is from genome assembly GCA_004025045.1 of Sigmodon hispidus. Lineage (NCBI taxonomy): Eukaryota > Metazoa > Chordata > Mammalia > Rodentia > Cricetidae > Sigmodon > Sigmodon hispidus. Next base: position 36,688 of record PVIH01013399.1, read on the forward strand.
CAAACTTTTTTGCATTATCACCCTTGATAAGTCATGCTTATGATTTTTATTTTCTTTATAGTTATTGTTAACTTATCAGCATTTTAAATTCATTTTCCTGTTTTTCTTGATAAATACAAATTAAAGAAAGAAAGAAAAAAAAGAAATCCACAAAAAAAGAAAAAAAAAAAAAGAAAGAATACGCAGATGATTCTGCTGTGTTGTTTGTACACATCTCCTTTGTAGGATCTGTGATTTTTTTATTTATAATAATATGCCCATATTTTTGCAAATGATATAAAACCCAGACAAAATGTGCCTTAAATTTTTTTATGCTACTTGTTCACCTGTAAAATGACAATCAAAATGTGCTAATAAATTTTTAAAAAATTAAATTAGAAGCAATAAAAAGGCACAAAATGATGCAAAGGTCGAAACAGAAAATCTGAAGAAAAGAACTGGAACTACAGATACAAGCATAACCAACAGAATCCAAGAGATGGCAGAGAGAATTTCTGGAGTGGAAGACTCAATAGTGGAAATAGATTCATAAGTCAAAAAAAAAAAAAAAAAACACAAGAAAATCAAAAAACCAATAACACAAAAATGATCAGTTAATTTGGGACACCATGAAAAGACATAACCTGAGACTTATAGGAATAGAAGGAGAAGAATATCAGCTAAAAGGCACAGAAAATGTATTCAATAAAATCATAGAAGGAAACTTTCCTAATCTAAAAAAGGAGATGCCTATAAAGATACAAGAAGCTTACAGAAAACCAAATATATTTGATCCCCCAAAAAAAGATTGCTCACCACATAATAATCATGCCACAAAACATACAAAACAAAGAAAAATATTTAAGAGCTGCAAAAGCAAAGGGCCAACTTACCTACAAAGGCAGAACCATCAGAATCACACCTGACTATTCAATGAAAACAAGAAGAACTTGGTCAAAAGTTATAAAGACACCAAAAGAGCACAGCTGCCAACCTAGACTACTATGCCCAGCCGAACTAACAGTCATCATAGAGGGAGTAAACAAGATAATTCAGGACAAAGTCAGACTTAAACAATACCTGTCTACAAATCTGGCCCATCAGAAAGCATTAGAGGGAAAACTCAAACCTAAGGATCCCAGATACATCCATGAAACCACAAATAATAAATAATCCCACAGAAAAAAAAAACCCAGAGAAAGGAAATATATACAAGCTGCCACTAAAAAATAAGGAAATATCAATCAGTGGTCACTAATATCCCTTAATATCAATGAACTCAATTCACGTGTAAAAAGACACACACTAACAAGATGGATACAAATACAGAAGCCATCCTTCTGTTGCATACAAGAAACACACCTTAACCTTAAAGGCAGACACAGGCTCAGAGTAAAGGGTTGAGAAAAGATTTTCCAATCAAATGTTCTTAAGAACCAAGCTGGTGTTACCATCCTAATATCTAACAAAGTAGATTTCAAACTAAACTCAATTAAAAGAGACCAGGATGGACATTACCTATTCATCTCAGGGAAAATTGATCAAGATGAGATTTCAATTCTGAATATTTATGCCCCTAATATAGATAAGGGCACCTATTCATGTAAAAGAAACACTACTAAATCTCAAACCCCACATCAACTCTCACACCTTAATAGTGGGACTTTGATACCGCACTTTCACTCTTGGATAGGTCAACCAGACCGAGACTCATCAGAGCAATAAGGTGTCTAACAGAGGTTATGATGCAAATTGATTTAATAGATATTTACAGAAGCTTCCACCCAAACTCAAAGAAATATACATATTACTCAGCACCACATGGAACTTTCTCTAAAACTGACCACATAATTGGTCATAAAGCAGATATCAGTAGATACAAAAAAAAAAAAAAAAAAAAAAAGGAAATAATCCCTTGTATCGTGTCAGACCACCAGGGCCTAAAGTTAGAGTTCAACAACATTAAAAATCTGAGGAAGCCCACCAACTCAGGGAAAATAAACATCAGTCAGCTGAACCACCTCTGGGTCAAGAAAGAAATTAAGAAAGAAATCAAAGTCTTCCTAGAATTTAATGGTAATGAATCCACAATGTACCCAAATTTGTGTGATACAATGAAAGGAAAATTCATTGCACCAGATGCCTATATGAAAAGCCTAGAAAAACCCCACATGGGCGGACTAACAGCACAGCTGAAAGCCTTAGAACAATTAGAAGCAAACTCACTTAGAAGGAGTAGTTGGCAGGAAATAACCAAACTTAGAGCTGAAATCAATACAATTGAAACAAATAAACAAAACCACCAATACAAAAAAATCAATGAATCAAAAAATTGGTTCTTTGAGAAAAATACAAGATAGATAAACCCTTATCCAAACTAACCAAAAAGCAGAGAGAGAGTATCCAAATCAAAAAATCAGAAATGAGAAGGGGGACATAACAACAGACCACCAGGAAATCCATAGAATTATCATGTCATACTTTGAAAATCTATATTCCACAACAATAGAAAACCTAGAAGAAATGGACAGCTTCTTGGACAGGTACCATTTACCAAAATTAAGATCAGGTTAAATACCTAAACAGAAAATATATACTTTGAAATACAGACCAAAAAAAAAAAATAAAAGAGAAAGTTGAATCTTTAAAGAGTTAAATCCACTGGAAATTTATTATCTTCCCTAATCAAATATGGTAAATATGACTTTTGATTATGTGATGATGATGATGTTTATAACTGAGAGAACAAAAAATAATGAAATCATTGATAACCATGAAGATATGACAGCAGAAAAATCATATGAAGATAAAATAAAAACAAAATATAGAAAAAAGGGACGGATTTCTGAACATGTATGGTCTATAAAAAAAGGATATTCCAAACACAAACAGTGAGACTGAAGTGAGGTTAAAAATTCATTTTTATATATGCACACATGAAAAGCAAAAGTTGACTTTGAGGGTTTTATCATTGTCCACCTAATTTTTGAGATTTTTTTTGGAACATGAGTTACTTAGATTTGAAAAGCTGGCTATACAGTGACTTCAGGGGATACTGTTGACTTCTTATCCAAAGGCAGAGCTTATGAATGAGTGCAGCAGTATGTGAAGATAAGGATGCTGCTCTTCAGAGTATAAGTTCTCAGGCTTAAACTGTAGGCATTTTATTGATTGTGCTATCACCCTAGATACATCCTTAGAATATTTATACAAAACCACAAAGCATGCAAAACAAAGAAAGAATATATAAAGCTGCAAGGAAAAAGACCAAATAACATATAAATGCAAACCTGACTTCTCACTGGAAACTCTAATAGCAAGAAGGGCCTGAACAGATGTTCTGCAGACTCAAAAAGACAACAAATCCCCGCCAAGATAACTATTCAAAAGCCCCTTACAACCACTATAGATGAAGAAAACCAGATATTTCATGATGTAGTCAAATCAAACAATATCTATGTAGAAATCTAGCTTTACAGAGGTACTAGAAAGACAATACTTACCCAAGGAGGTTAATTACACACATAGTAACACAGAAAATAACTTCACACCAGAAAAAAACAAACGAACAAATAAACAAAAGAAATAAATCACAGCAACACTCTCTCTCTCATACACACACACACACACACACACACAGACACATACACAGAGAGAGAGAGAGAGAGAGAGAGAGAGAGAGAGAGAGAGAGAGAGAGAGAGAGAACACCACCACCACTACACCAACATCAACAACGTAATAGAAAAGAAATACCATTTGTCCTTGACACCTCTTACTATCAATTCCCCAATAAAAAGACACAGATTGACAGAATGGATACTGTCTTAGAGTTTCTATTGCTGTGAAGAGACACCATGTTGAGAGCAATTTATAATAAAAATATTTAATTGGGGCTAGCTTACATTTCAGGTGTTTAGTCCATTACAGAAAGCATGGATGCACGCAGGTATACATGATGCTGAAGAAAGAGCTGAGAGTTCTATATCTGGTTAAACAGGCAACAGGAAAAGAATAGCATTCTGGGCATGCCTTGAGCATTTGAGAGTCTTTTCTTTTTCTGTTATGATTTGTTGTTGTTACTGATGGCGGTGGTGGTGGTAGTATGTGTATGGTCTGTGTGCTCCCTGTGTTTTTATGGGTCTAGTTTACCTTTGGTTGGAGTGGAGTTTTGTTTGTTTGTTTGTTTGTTTGTTTTATTCTAGTGTCTTCTTTAGGATTTCTAGATAATTATTTAAATATGATTTTGATTTCAAAGCCCATCCCTAGTGACAGGCCTCCTTCAACAAAGACATGCCTACTACAAAAAAAGCCACTCTACTAAACATGACACATCCTGGTGACCAATCATTCTAAATACATGAGTCTATGGGACCATTTCTATTCAAACCACTACAGATGAGAAAATGGGATCTGTCCTTCCTACAAACAAGAAACACACCCCAGCAAGAAAGATAGGATTTAACTAAAACTAACAGGTTGGGAAATTTTTTCCTAGTAAATTTCCTTAAGAAGCAAGCTAGTATGTCCATTCTAATGTCTAACAAGTCTTCAAACCAAAATTAATAAAGAGACAGGGAAGGGCATTTGAAAGTCATCAAGTAAATATCTACTAAGTGTTACCAATCAGTGTCATGACCAAATCATTCTACCTCGTGAACACTTTAAGAAAATTTCTCTCCCTTGTCACTCGCTCTTTTTCTTTCTTTCTCTGTCTTTCCAGAATGTCAGAAACAGTCAACTATTTCTCTCAAAGGTATCAAAATATACTGTGAAGGAAGAACATCCTTTTCTATCTGTGTTGAAAAAAAACTGTATGTCTCCATATAAATGAATAAAATTTAGATTTGATCACTAATTTCTTTTTATAAATAAATACAACTCAAAAATAAACCAAAGACCATGAATATTATAAAGCCTAATAGTCTAAGCCACTATCACAAAATGTTGGGGATATGTATTCATATACTAGTACAAGTAGTGACATTTTATAGTTTGGTTTTTTTGTTGGTGGTGTTGAATTTTATTTTATGTTTTGTTTTTTGTCTGTTTTTGTAAACAAAGTTATTCTGTATAACCACATTGGCTATCCTGAAACCCACTTTGTAGACGAGGCTAGCTTCAAATTCACAGAGATATGTCTAATTGTACCTCTTGAGTGCTGGATTAAAGGTGCATGACACTATGCCTCTCCCAATAGTGACATTTCTTTTCTGGATAGGAATCCAAATGCAAAAAAAAAGTAGTAGATATTTTAAATTTTGATATTAAACAACAAACAATTCCACAGTAAATTTAAAAACAGACTAATGAAATTATTTACAGAAATAAAAACAACATTTAGCCAATGTTCATCAGACAGACTGATACTGAACAGGATATATTAAGACTCAATAGCTACAAAAGCTTGCAAATGATTAAAATTAATAAAAATTTGAAAATTACAAAAATTATAAAAATTACCAATAATATATGGATTAAAACATCAAATATTGTTACACCAAGTAATCAGAATAATACTATAAAAGGAAGCCATATCATTCCCAACAGAATGGCTGCTCTATAAGGAAATGATAAATAATAAAGATAATTGAAAAGGGAACATATTATTTCTATCAGGGACAGCAACAGCATAGACACTGTATGAAACAAAGTAGAAGTTTCTGAAATGCTATTAAATCTTCATTCTACCCCATACTTCTTCGTGTTTATGAAGATCTTAGGTCATGATACAAGAAAGATTATTCAAACTCATGTCTATTTTCTCTAATAATAAAAGCTTAGTAATAGACTCACTATAGGTGCCTATCAAAGGCTGAAATATTAAATAAAAATAAGAATTACACAATTGTTTAATTTGTTCTTGCTTGCTTTGATAAAAATGTAACCAATAAATATCAAGTTGGATAGAAAAGGACTTATTTAGCTCACTTGTTACAGTCTGTCATTGAGGAAAGCCAAGACACAAATTCAAGTCAAAAGTAGAAAGGTGGGGAACTAAAACAGAGACCATGAAATGACAGAGAATGCTGGTTTACTTTCCATTAATTCCTCAACATACTTTATAGTCCAGCACAGGAGAGGGAACATTAGGCTCCAAATACCAATCAAGAAAATATTCCAGAGATGTGTCCATAGAGCAATATAGCAGAAGCAAATCCTCTACTAAGGTATCCCCTTTCCCTTTTGTATGTAAAGTTGACAAAAATCTAAATAGCACAACATCAGAGTATTATTTAGTTATAAAGAAATGTCATTTACACCAAAATAGATGAAATAAATATCACCACTTTACATAAAATAAACTAGATTTAGAATGATAGTCATTCATTGCATATTGTCTCCCATATGTGTAAAGAAAACCAAGCCAAGCTTAGACTATTAAGTGTAGCATCTCTGACCATTCTGGGAGACACAGAATCATAGAAATCTTCCTGTTTCTTTGGCTCTTACAACCTTTTCCCATCTTCTGCTATCAGATCTTACTCTTCGGTGCTATTAGAAAGTTCTTCAATCACGTTCCACATGCTTGGGACATAGGACAATAAAAGAATGCATATTGCCTTTGATTATTTGAATATCATAATGAATACCACACAAATGAGCAATTGCTATATGTCAAAACAAATGTAAATCTAAACATAGTACTTGAGTGATTCAAATAATAAGGCAACTTCTAAATTAAATAAAAAGACATTCAGTATCTAAATTTAATATATCATTCTAATGTCTACTCAAAAGAGAACCAGAACAATTTGATATACTACTACTACTAATAGTAATAACAACAAAAATAATTCCAGCTTTATCTTTATATGTATGAATTTTTGGCTGCATAGTGTATCGGAACAGCACATAAACTACTGGTGCTTAGAAAGTTAGACCAGGGCATTAAATACAAGGACTAGACTTACAAAAAGTTATATGCTGCAATGTGAATACTGATAACAGAACCCAAATTCTCTGCAAAGAGGAGCCATTGCTCTTAACTGCTGAGCCATCTCTGTCTGGTTTAGTACTTAATTATTACTAAAGGATTAAAGGATGTCACATATTGGACACTGAGAAAAAGTAATTTTAATATACTGTTTGCTATGATAGTTTGATTATATTCATGAGCAGACAAACTAAGTTCATGCATATTTAAGAGATCTTTATCTTTTCAGCTCTTAATGCTGAGGAATTAGAACAAGATTCTGTTCCTGTTTTCAATACTGTGTCTATTTTGTACATGTATATCATATGTACTACAGTATATAATTTGTATTACATAGTTGCAGAACAGGAATTTTAAAGAAAATAGAAAGCCTATGCCAAATATAGGCCTGGTTGAAATGAAATAAGTAAAATAAATTTTATACATTTTAGATATATGTTTGTTTTTTATATTAACTTATAAAATATTTTCCATAATACTATTTGAGTCTAGTGAGCTTTCCTTGTTTATTTATACTATCTCATCTATACTATACAATATTATTTAGAAATAATCAGTCTATTAGTTCATGATGCAAGTTAATGCCAGTTTAGACTTTAAATTGTTAGAAATGATTATAGCTAAGAAAAGTTGTATCATAATGTCATGCTTTTAAAATGTGTAAAACATAGTGAGCAATATATTCAAGCCTTGAAAGGAAATGGTTCTTATTATACATTTTCAAGCCCCAAAAGGGTAAGTATATTTGAAAAGACTTGTTTGTATTTGTATATTTTATGTTAAGACACAGAAAATTCTGATACTCATTTAAAAATAATGAAATTATATCTTTAGCTTTCAGTTCAGAAATGTGGTTGTATGCTTCCAAGATTTAAAGAATGTTCCAAAGTGAAAACTTTTTCTCCTTTTTGGGAAGCTATGTGACACTAGAGTTTAATGTTCATAGCTATGGGAAAAAAATAATAGCAAAGGTACAAAGTTCAAAGAAAGCCATGCAGAGGTGAAGAACATTTTTATAAGTAAAATATATGCATAAACACACAAAATCTGTGTTCCACTTTCTGAAAGTCTTAACTCCTTTATCATTCTGTCTTATATTTGGTTACTATTCCTGTTGTAAATACAAAAGTCACAAATATAGTGTCTTAAATCAAGAGAAGATTATTATTTTTAAAGTTTTGGATCTCAAAGGGCCAAATGTGTCTTGCTAGGCTTAAATTATGGTGATGAAGATCCATGGATGACCTATTTTGGTGTAAAGGTTCTTCTGTGATTTCTAGAGGCTCCCATTCTTTGTCATATCTGCAACCTTAACAGTTCTGTCCTAATTTGCTTTGTATTGTCGCAATAAGCACAATGAGTCTAAGCAAGATGAGAGAAAACAATTATTTCAGATTATAGTCCACTACTGACAGAAGCCAAAGTTGGGAGTCAAGCTTGGAACTGGATGCAGGAACCAAAACAGAGACCATGGAAGAACATGGATTATATCCTTATTCTTGCTATGTGCTCAGCTTCTTTTCTTATAGGCTCTTTCCAGAGTGTCACTATCAGCAACATGTGCACCCTCCCACATTAAAAACTAACTTAAAAAAAATTGACATAGAGACAATCAAGGCCAATCAGATAAATGAAATTCATCAGCTGATGCTTCTTCTTCCTAGATGAAACTACCTTGTATTAAACTCACTAAAATTAATCAGGACATACTATTCATCAGGAAAAATTAACACAGTTTCTCAGGGAATATTTTTTAAACTAGGATTCTGTACACTTAGAAATTATCACAGTTTTTTATTTTAATGTTTAATAAATTTATTTATTTATTCATTTTACATTTTTTCTTTCATTCTTTTTATTTTTTTTTTTAAAGAACTGAACAAGCAGCAGTAAAATACACTTTAAAAATAGCTTGATCTGTGCAGCCTGGAGCTTGAGTGTTGCTGGGTTGTATGTTGCTAATGACAACATGCTGGGCATTGGGATATGATGAATGGGGGTTCTGTTGGACCTAAATACTCGTTTTCTAAAACCAGTGTTAGAAGAATCTGAGATGATAGGGTGAGCCCAAGACTAAAATCATTTGAATTACTTGCTTAAATTTTGGTTTTGTTTCTTTGAGACAAGATTTCTTTGCATTGCAATTTATGGTCTAGAATAATGGCAAGATTGGCAATATTAAGCAAAATCATTTGTTCTACATTTGCTAGATATAAGCACACTCTTTTTTTCTTCTTTATTTATTTTGTATTTACCAAAAAAAAAAAAAAAAAAAAAAACAGCTTCTACAAAGCCAAGGACACTGTCAATAAGACAAAACGCCAGCCTACAGAATGGGAAAAGATTTTCACCAACCCTACAAGTGATAGAGGACTGATCTCTAAGGTATATAAAGAGCTCAAGAATTTAGAGCCCAAAACCTTGAATAACCCTATCAAAAAATGAGGTACAGATCATTTTACATTCTTGTCACAGTTTTTCTCCTTCCTCTCTCCCAGTCCCTCCCCACCCCTATGTTCCCATCTCTCAATTCACTCCTCCTTGGCTTCTCTTTGGGAAAGGGCAGGTCTTCCATGAGTATTAACAAAACATGGCATATCAAGTTTCCATAAGACCAAGTACCTCCACAGGCAGTAAGCCTGGGCAAGTGACCGAGTATGAAGAGTAAGGACCCAAAAGCCAGTAAAAGAGTCAGAGACAGCTCCTGCTTCCACTCTCAGGAGGCCCACAAGAAGAACAAGCAGTGCAACTGTAGTATATGTGAAGATTTTCTAGGCCAGTCTGTGGTTATTGGTTTATATGATAATCTGACATATTTAAACCAACATAAATCCTTTTTCCAAACAAAATAGCCCTCAAATTCTTGAAGTTTTTAATCTGAAGCCATTACATACACACAAAGAAATTAAATCTTGTACTCAACCTATTTTTTTCTTACCCCAAATATGAAGCTTTTTTTTTCTTTATTTTCTGAGAGCTTTGTACTTTTTATAGCCCTAAATATTTGTTCATATTAGGAAACAGAAAATTATCCAAACTTTCTTAGGAGCTGTTCTTATGCCCACTAAGCATCATGAACAAACCTTTTATAATCTTCTAGATTGATAAATTCAGGATTGCACTACAGCCCACATCCTCTTATTAGCAGCTGACATCTCACCTTTTTACTACACATGGGGCTGAGGTTAAAGAAATTCGACTATTTATGTTAGTAAAAAATAATTATCTGTTTCTTCTCCAGAAGTCTATGCTTATTTTAAGAATGAAAATGGATAAATGCAAATAAAAAAGACTTCTAAGGCTTGTCCCAGATGGCCAACATTTTAATTTGCCTGTAGTCTAGATAAAAACAGAAATGCTTATATGATAAAAGGCTTTGAAGTAGTTTAAGGGTTGTGGGCTTTATTTATTGAAACTTGAAGGACTGGTGTAAGTCTTCAAACAGACCTCTTATATGCTTTTTAGCTGTATATATTAGAAAAAAAAATCGTTCCTCTCAGTCAGGAATGCATTAAAGTTATTAAAACATAGTGATTCATTAATCACTATTTTATTGAAATAAAGAAATGAAGATTGCTGCCAGCGGGTTAAGGAAGAACCACCAGGGTTAAACGTATACACAAGAATAATAGCACATTGACTTAATAATTGTATATACATAGATATATCATATGTTTGTGACTAAAATAAATGTAGGTCATAAGAAAAAAGTGGAAAGAAGGTAAGGAGCTTGAGGGAGAAGAGCAAAAGATACAAATATTCTAAACACGCTATTCATATATGCAATGTAACACCTTACTCATGTAACTCTCATTATTTTGTAAGAATTCAGAACAAACAGCCTACAGAATGGGAAAACATGTTCATGACCGCTACAAGGGACAGAGGATTGACTTCTAAAATATATAGAGAACTCAATAAACTAGAGCTCAAAACCCTAAAGAACCCAATTAAAAAATGGGGTTCAGAATTAAATTAAAAAGCAAATTCTCAGCAGAAGAATTACAAATGGCTGATAGGCACTTGAAAAAGTGCTCAACTTCTTTAGTCATCAGAGAAATGCAAATCAAAACAACTTTGAGATACCACCTTACACCTGTCAGATTGGCTAAGATTAAAGGCACAGATGACAGCCTATGCTAGTGAGGACGTGGTGCAAGGGGAACACTCCTGCATTGTTGGTGTAGTGTAAACTTGTTCAGTCACTCTGGAATGCAGTAGGGCAGTTTCTCAGAATATCTGGAATCAGTGTGCCCAACAATCCAGCAAAACCACTTGGACATATACCTAAAGACATACATACACACCCCAAAAGCATTAGCTCAACTATGTTCACAGCAGCATTACTCATAAAAGCAAGAACCTGGAAACAACTTAGATGCCCCTCAACTGAAAAATAGATTAACAAACTGTGGTACATCTATACAATCGAGTGCTACTCAGCAGTAAGAAAAATGATATCCTAAAATTTGCAAATAGATGGATTTGAAGAATATCCTCCTGAGTGAGGTCTCACAATCCCAGAAAGATAAGCAAGGGATGTACTCACTCATTAGTGTGGACTATAAACAGAAAACAAAGACAACCACTGAACAACCACTGAACAGCTTGGGATCTGAATCACATTGGACTGACACCTTGGAGCTCATTCCCTCCAGAGGAACATCAAAGCCAGTCTTGATATTAGGATGAGAAAATCGGACTTGTCTGGAGTGGATGCTGAACTAATTCACCTTGGGATCTCTTGCCCTTTCTGGGGAGAAATGGGGGGATGGGGAGCAGAAAATGTGACCAGGAGGTGTCATGGGGAGGAATGGAGTTTGAACAAGGGGATACATGGATAAAAAATGAGATTTTATTCTATAAAAATAAAATTTAGAAAAGGAAAATAAACAAGATTTGAGAGGGGGCTAGTGTATCTAGAAGAAGAAGGATGCTTTAATTTTATAGAAGTAAATATTTAGGTGTATGTGGCTGATTGACATATAAATAACATCATCTCTGAAGATTCATTTTAAAGATAAAATTAGAGATAACCAAAACAGTAATTCTGAACCCCCCAAAAAATACATAGCAACTGAATGTGATTGAGAATCTTAATTATGCTAATACTTTAGCTAGTCCCTTGGGGAGGTCAGCTCATCTCTCCAGTTAGTCCTCAGCTTACTCAGCGAAAATGTAGGAAGATAATAGTCTCTGTGCTCAAGGACCATAAACTAGTGTGAATGGGATGCCAATGAAGTGTTCATTTGGGTGCCCTGAGTTTCATGCTTCTTAGAGTATGATTTTTCACTCTAATTGTTATCATTATTGTGAAAGTAATAAAAATAAGAAGTAGAATTAAGTGTCATGATTACTGTATGCAGTACTCAGTTTATTTAAGCGTCACATTTAATAAACTAGATATTTCAATGAAATTATCTTTTAAGAACCAAATAAGAATACTTTATGTCTTTCAGCCAATCTTCATTAACTGAAAGATGTATGTTCACAAAATAAGATTTAGAAACTTTTATTTAATTATTGCAAAAACAGAAAAACAAGATTCTTAAAGAGCTATCATTAATAGAAACTGTTTTGGTCTGGGAATATATTCTGCTAGTTACTGGTGATTGTGATGTCTGCATTACTGTGATTTCTCTATGAACTTTTTACTTTAATATATCCAGGGTTGAGCTGGATAACCTGAAATAGAGAAGATGACTGAATATTCTGAGGTCAGTCAGGTAGATAATAAAACTTCTGAGTACAGTTATTGTGGAGCATTTTTAAAACTGCTGGGGTCACTCTCCAAATCTATTCACAAAATTGAGTGCTAGCAGTACCAGCTCATAATTGCAAGAATGAACACTGTTCAAGGCAAAGCTCTAGTTAAAATAGGGGTTTCTGAAAAGGAAAAAACACTCAAATGTCAATATTTTACTTTTTATTACACTGCTGTAGCATACAAATCCATTCAATAACTATTTGCCTGAAAAGTGTACAAAAATTTCTGCAAAACAACATTGCAATTTATAAAAACTGTAAAATACTGACTTACTCATTGCAAGTAAGCTATGTTCTTAAAGTTTTTCTCCTGATGCCTAACGATCATTTAAGGGTTTTTTCATGACATATCTATAATGTGATCTCTGTATGCCTGAATAGAGCATGTTTAATTTACATTATATTTCTTGGTGTTTTTCAGTTACCAATGCACAAACTATCACAAATGAGAGAAAATGTTTGCATTGCTTTCTTTGAGTAATTGTAAAGCAGATAGACACACACACACACACTAAATAAATAAGAGTGAGACTGTGTAATCTGTAGTAATATAAACAACATAGCGCTTCTACAAATACAGTCATGTAGATAATCAAGAAAATATCAAAAACCCAAACATGAGTACATGGAATTAAAGCCATTTAATATTTGACAAAGTTGTGAAAAACATAATATGAAGAGGTAAAAATCATTTTCAATAAATGATTCTTGTAAAAATAATGTAAATACATGGATATATATGAATAAAAACTACCTTTGAATGGATGAAAAAGCCTATATGTGAAACCTGAAGATTCTGAAACACAATGTATGCAGTTTCCTACATGAAATAGGGATAGAAAAAGACATTATAAATAGGACTATATTTATCCAAGAACTAAGTTCAATGGTATCCATAACATTGAAAACCTCCTACACAATTAAAGAAAGAACCAACTAGGTGAAGAGAACTACCATAGAAAGGAAAGAAATATTTTCCAGTATACCCAAAGTGTTCAATTTTTCTAAAAACTAGTAACATACCAAAAACAGTAATGTTGAATATTTATTTTATACCAATAAGAATGTGAAAGTTCACCTAAGCAACAGACAGCAATACATGAAGAAGGACTAAATTTTCACTTCTATGGGAAACTAACTCAAAGAAATATTTCTCATGATGCAATCAGACACTTCAGACCTGGAAACCAATGTCCCTGAACAATAACTGACCTGGGTGCCTCCTCCTTTAGGACTAGTTTTAGTGCGCATGGAATCTCCATAAGGAGATAAAAGCCACTATTCTCTTAAACTATGACTCCTAAAAACCACTATAACCAGAATGGTACAATAGTGATAAACACACTTCTTCAGTAACAATCATGTCTGATAGGAGAAAAGTAGCCAACTTCTAAGGGCCAGTGAAGATGCTGATCTTGCAGAAGAACCTACAACCACCACTTTTCTAAACCAGCATGATCCTTTAATGGAGTGGTATACAGGCATTATTGAGGGAGGCCTGGAGTCATAGCTTTGAGGTCTCAGGACCCTGAATGGGGCATGGCCAGCCCCCTTTGAGAAGAAGATAAAGCATAATGTATTTCATTTTTTGAAGCATATCATCATTTTCTACTGTCATATATTCCTTTAAATTTTCTCAGTCAAACAAGAAATTACGAGATATTTATCTCACATATAATGTACACAAAGGAAAATGAAGGATGCTTATGACCTGGTGGAAGTCATCTGAAACTGAGTTGTCTATAGTACTACAATTACTTATACAAAACAAGGTCAAAGTCTAAACTATGATCAACAGAAAAGATTCTGCAATATAGCATCCTTAAGCAATGATTGTGGGAAGAGTCAGAGAGAAATGAGTGCTTATTTTACAGAAAAAAAGAATATAAAAAGGATGGAATCCAAGATTAACAATGGAATTTTACTAGATTCCTTGATGTTTGTTGATGTAAGGGAATAAAGAAAGACTAAAACTATGACCATAGTCAGAAACACTGTGGCACCAACACTTCATTTTACACTTATTGGTCCATACAGTGCAGCAGTAATGGATGTGAGAAAGTGTAGCTGATTAAACTCTATACTAGTGTCCAAAATCTTTAGAAGAAAGTCACATGTTTTTTAAGACAAATGTCTCCAGATAGTAAACAAGGGTGTGGAATACACCTGCCAACTTTCTTCTGCTTTCCTCATTGCTTGAGAAGACTTCTACTGGTGTTAATTAAAGGGCAAGCTTTGACATTTAAATCAGTTATTTACAAAAACCCAGAAGTATAAAAAGGGTAGATGCTGAACTAAGCCATATTGGGACCTTGGGACCTCCTGCCCTTGCTGGGGAGGAGATAAAGAGTTGTGGAGAAGAGAGAGTGAGGAGTGGCTGGGGTGAGGAGGTGGGGGGGGGGAAGGGAGGTTGAACAAGGATATACATGGCTAAAAATATGACTTTATTCATAATAAAAAAGTGAATTAAAAAACTCCAAAATTTTTGTGTTCAAAGGTAAATTTGCAATATATTAAATGTATATGTCAAATCCAAAAAAAATCATGCTCTTAATAAAAGAAAAACAATTTTTGCCTTAGACTATCGCGGTATAAACCCACCATGAGATATGTTTTAAATCAGGTTCATTTTGTGAGTATCACTTATAAAACAGAGAAGGTCTTAAGGGGAAGTGAAGGGGTAACCACACGCGCACACCACGAACTGGAGCCCACATCACCAGTCTAGCGACGTGTGCCTGCTTCCACCTTAGGCGCGTGGTTTTTTTGTCGTTTTCCCCCCAGTCAACCAAGCTCTGCCCGGCTCAGCACTCTGGTGCAGTTTAAATGCGTAGCTTTAGATTTCCTGCTACATTAGACATTTTATATCATGCTTGTTTATTTGTGTGTATGATTATATGTACATGCTTTTAGCTTACTTTTAGATTGTCATTAATTATAAAATTTCAATTTTTATAATTGTATAACTATTTATCTTTATTATATGAATGTGCTTTGTTTTTTTGCCATGTGTGTAGCTGGTCACTATGGAGGTCAGGTAAAGGTATCAGATCCCACCAAAATAGGAGTAACAGGTTACTGTGAGCAACTGTGTGGGTACTGGGAATTGAACCTGGATTCTCTACAGGAGCATTCAGTGATTTTATATATCTTCATTATTTGGTGATTTTACATGATGCACCGCATCAAACTCAGTTATTAGACTTCTCAGATTCATGCCCACTATTCCCATTTACCAAACCACCCATTCATGCTCCTCGTTCACTTACTGGAGCATAATTAAATTCCCTGTGGCCAAACTCTTAAAGAAAACAAGTCTTTCCTTACCCACACCCCTGCCAGAAGCCATGAATGTAGAAATGAGGCATTGTTTGTGGGAGTGTAAACTTGTTCAGGCACTTTGGAAAGTAGTTTGTCAATTTCTCAGAAACCTGGGAATCAATCTCATGAAGGACTCAGCAATACCACTCTTAGGCATATACCATAAAGACACACGTTCCCACCCCAAAATTATTAGCTCAACTATGTTCATAGCAGCATTATTCGTAATAGTAAGAACCTGGAAACAACCTAGATGCCGCTCAGCTGAAGAATGGATTAACATGATGTGGTACATCTACACAATAGAGTACTACTCAGCAGTAAGAAAAACTGATATTCTAAAATTTGCAGGCAAATGGATGGATATGGAGAATATCCTCCTGAGTGAGGTATCACAATCCAAGAAAGAGAAAAAGGGGATTACTCACTCATTAGTGGACTTTAAAAAAAATAATAAAAAGAGTGAGAGATCATTGTACACCAGAACTCCAGGCTAGAATAGAACATAGAAAATTTCAAATTTTCAGCCACACTTCATTCTGTTTCTTTGGTAAAATGATTACTAAAATGAATTCTGGAGAGGAAAGAGTTTCTTTGGTTCAAACGTGTAGGTCATGAGCCATCATTTAGGCAAGACTGAGTAAGAACTTGCATGGAAACTAAAACAGAAACCAGCAGGGAAACCTGCTTGCCCGATGGCTTGCTTTCTCATACAGATTTAGACTTCCTGACTTGGGATAGAGCTGCCCTTAGTGGATTGGTTCCTCCCATATCCATCAAAGACCAGGTAATTTGTCACAATCATCTCCATCTGAGACTCTCTCCTCAGGTGAAGTTAGTTTGTGCCAAGTTAATCATGTCATCTAATTAGAATTCATAGCAAGAAGAAAAATGTATCTACAAACATTCAGCATATAAAAGATAAATTTGTACAGTTACTGCTTATAGTATGAAGATACCTATAACCTCTGTGCTGGTTAAGTTTCGAAATGAATAACTTCAATGGAGGCTTATACTGAAGGCTCACCATGAGTTAGACACCAGTCTAGACTTCAGCAGGAAATTTTCCTGGCCAGTCATGGCTACAATGTGAGGTCTATCTTAAAACAACATTTAAAAAGAGGCTACATAAAATGAAGTAATAATATATAGATTTACTTCACTCTACTTCAGCTCATTTCATTACCTAGTAAAAATTTGCTATGAAAACTTTATTCTGACATGCTGATATGTGACTTTATGAACTGTTTCAAACCTTAACAGTGTAGGTTCTGTGTTCCAATCGAACTCACTAATCATGACCATTCTGCCTTCTTCACATTTGTCTCACTACTCTTACCCCCATAAAAGAATACAGCCTATTTTATGAGTTTATAAGGTAAAAATGCACCATATTTATGTTTATCTAGGTTAATTATAATGAAATATTTTTATCACTTTTATATACATAAACATAAGCACATATATGTTTGAATTTGACTGTTTTAGAATGTTCTCAAACATTTTCTGAGATATCTGTGGCAGACACAGGTAGGGATTTTTAATTTTTTTGGAAATCTTAGCTGCCTAAGCAGAGAGAAATAATTCTATGCCTTTATTAAATATTCCAATTAAAATGATATATGTGGACCCACAAGAAAGAAAATTTTTGTTTAAAATATATTCCACATTTTACATACTGCTACATTTTTCATAATGAGGTACATGTTTTAATAGGCTTGAAAAAAGTCTAACATTGTAAGAATAAAATTCCTTATAATTAGTTAAAGAAATTCATAAAATAAAGAGCCAAAGGTTAATGCCTTTTAGTATTCTTCAGCACGATTAAATATAGTCAGAATAATACTTTCTGCCAGACTTTCATTACCAGTACTTCCCTAATCAGTGGTGAGCAAGACCAAGGAGTGCATAACATGCATGAAGCTGGAGTTCTGTGCACACTGTCAGTGCAGATTCGGTGACAGTTGTCTTAGGTTACATTGTGCCAGTCACTGTTGTAGATAATGACCATAGTGATTGACTGAAAATTATAAGCAGATTTTAAGCAGCTACAACTGGATGATTATAAAAACCATGGCCCATGAAATTGCAGAGAACAAATAATGGTGATGTACCATAATGCAGAGGACAACTCTAGGATTTAAGCTCAGGGAAGATCACAGAAAAGAGGAGAGAAAGACTTTCAGAGGCAGAAGTTTGGGATGATTTTATGTGAGAGAAGTACATGTGCTAGAAATGCCAGGGAAGGTTCGCTATGTGTCTCAAAAACATGTCACTCATAATAGACCTGAACAAGACAATACAAAGAGAACAGCCAGGCTAACATGGAAGAGGGGTGGCAAAGATAGAAGGGGAACTAGGAAATGCCAGCAATTTTATTAGCCATTGATATCATTTAATTTATTGACAATCAACCCAGTCTTTTAGTAGCCTGCAGAAATAGTGTCTAAATTATGCTTTTGGTAATACAAATCTCCATTTATTTGTCTCCATTAATAAACTCTCTGTGATGCCAGGAAACAATCTACCTTCTCTATCCTATGAGTGACTAATCAAGTATTTACACACTCATCTCATTGTCATTTTGAGATGTGTCAGGCTCTCTGGCTAACCCAGTGTTTCAATTCTCTCATACCAGCCTTTGTAATTTGTTGTTACTGAATTAGAATTTTCTGTTATTTGTCTTTTCTGCCTTTTTTTTCTCATTAGGGATATAGTGTGAGGAAACTTACCAAAGTTATTTATTTATTCCTCTACACTGAAGAATAGATGGGAGTACTGAGGTTTACTGATGAACATCCTACAACACACAAATCAACACAAAAGTACAGAATTACTGAGCCCAAAATATTGCACAGCAGAGCAGATAAAACAAGAAAGACATTTTTCCTTTTTTAAGACAGGAATACTTTCTTCACTGACTGAAATTTTAATGCTGCACATAAGGTCTAACAAGTGATTAAGTAATACATATTCATAGAATACATATGAAGATATCATCTTCCTGATATAGAAATTAAATGCATAGTAGACATATTAATTTAATTTTTATTTTTATGTTCCATTTTTCTGATGTTCTTGAGTAAACATTTTCTTCCCTGTATGTTTGCAGCTTTTTACATTAATTTTGCTTCACTAAATTAATAAATAAGGTTCAGCTACCTCTAAAATGTATGTTCAATCTGCTTCTCTGTCTTCCATTCCATCTGTCTCTGTCTCTCTGTTGCTCTATCTTTTGCACTCACACACACACACACACACACACACACACACACACACAGAGATAGAAAGAGAAAGAGAGAGAGAGAGAGGAGAGGCATAGAGGGAGATTGGGGAGGGGGAGTCAGAATCTCATATCTAAAACCCTCCAGGTTGCCTTGCCCTATTTAGATTCATGTATATTTACAATCTTTTATATAAATATATATAAAATCGATCAGTGAAGATCACTAAACATTCTTGATGATCTTTCTTTCTCTGTTTTAATTTCTCCCATTTCATTTGAGGCTATGACCCTAAAGGAAACTTGACAACTGTATCAGTGGAAGTAAATTAGGGAGTGCAATTACTACATCTCCTGAGGGAGCTTGTCAATTTTTTAAATCAAGTTTTGAAAAAACTTTGAACCCAGGAAGATGGTGCATAATGACTTTTTTCTTTCTTTTTTAGCCACCTTTCTACTTCCTAGTTCAGAAGAAAAACATAATGGAAGCTCACATTTAAATTTCTTCAAAATTTTCTATAGTGGTTAATATGGTGACTTTAATTTGTAATTCTTTTATTTAATTAAATATGAATATGATAGTTTCAGTATGTTCTTTATTTAATTCTTCTGGTGAATTACCAAAATGGAGAGTTTTAGGTGCCCATTGATAAGGAGACTTCAGGAGTGAGGACACCCTTGTGAGAGACTATGGCAAAACCATTTATCTAGCCATTCTCCACTCACTACATAATACCTGTTAGGGAGCATGTAGGAATATTTCATTACTTAGAAAAGTCACGTCATTTTACAGTTCTGTGAATTAATTTTTTCTTTTCATTCCTTGTTTTGCTTTTGAGACACGAATTTCCTGGATAACCTTAGTTGTCATGTCCTCAAACTCACTGGGTAGACAGGGCTGGCCTTGAACTCACAGAGTTCCTCCTGGCTCTGCCTTTAGAGTTCTTGGATTAAAGACATGAGCCACCACTGCCTATTTTGGAGTGTAAAATGTATGGTACTGCTTTCCTAGTTTTCAGATAGGTAAATGCAACCTATAGAATAAACGTGCTTGGTTTTAATGCTCCTTCTTTGGGGGTTATTTGTGCTTAGCACATTCAAAATAACCAAGAACAACTAGGAAGAGTAACAAAACCTTTCTAGTTTGCTGCGCTTCAAAGGTTGCTGAGACACTCATTAAAGTGCAAATATTGCTGGTAAATGGAGCAACTGCATAATTATTATCCACAGTGGTAGAGCTTTGATACTGAAGGTGGTCATTGTTAATAATATACGTTAGCAGACAGGAATAAGCTGGAGTATCCTAGCAAGTGAAGACATGTGGAAACCATATCTCCATTCTATTGTGGAGGCAGAGTTATCTGAGAAAATGCTTAGATATAATGAAAATAAAACAAGACAGCTGTGTAATTTCTAGAACCTAAGAATGTTTTAAATGAGGGTGATTTTGTATTGATATGCATTGTATATTAATTATGGATATAGGATTTTTTAATTAAAATTTTTAACATATTTACCACTGTTCATTCTCCTTCCCCTCTGCCCAGTCCTCCTGCAGCTCCACTTCACCCATCCCCTCATCCATTCTTCAGAGAAGGTTACAAACTCAGAGGGAGAGTCAATAAGGTCTAGTATATCAAGGTATGATATATCAAGTTGAGGTGGACATAGACTTTTTAAAATCATGATTCTCTAAGAGTAGTATTTTGCATATGAAACAAGAAGTGACCATATGAGAATCATGATTATTGAGATATCAATCAGCTTGGGATCTAGCAATTATATATATATTAAATACTCTTCTGCTATTCATTTGATCTCAAAACTATTCTTCTACACAATGGCATTGTTACATATTTCTTTTTTTTCTTTTCAGTCTATTTTTTGTTTGTGTTTTTTTTTTTAAGAAAATAAAGTCCAGGAATACAAGGAGAATACCTAAATATAATTAAGGCGATTTACAAGAAGCCGACAGCCAGTATCAAACTTAATGGAGAAAAACTCAAAGCAATCCCACTAAAGTCAGGAACTAGACAAGGATGTCTTCTCTCCCCTTATCTATTCAATATAGTTCTCGAAGTTTTAGCTAAAGCAATAAGGGAACAAAGAGATTATGGGCATACAAATTGGAAAAGAAGAAGTGAAGCTATCTCTATTTGCAGATGATATGATTGTATACATAAGTGACCCACAAAATTCTTCCAAGGAACTGTTTCAGCTGATAAACACCTTCAGCAATGTAGCAGGATACACTACATTGTATCAGTTACAGGATTAACTCAAAGAAATCAGTAACCCTTCTATACACTAAAGATAGAAGAGATGAAAAAGAAATAAGGGAAACATTACCCTTCATATTAGCTACAAATAGTATTAAATACCTTGGAGTAACTAGAACCAAAGAAGTAACAGACCTATTTGACAAAAATTTTAAATCATTCAAGAAAGAAATTGAAGAGGATATCAGAAAATGGAAAGCTCTCCCATGTTCCTGGATTGGTAGGATCAACATAGTAAAAATGGCAATTCTACCAAAGGCAATCTACAGATTCAATGCACTGCCCATCAAAATCCCAACACAGTATTTTTTGGACCTTGAAAGAACAATACTCAATTTCATTTGGAATAACAGGAAAGCCAGGATTGC
>PVIH01013400.1:0-11848 GCA_004025045.1 Sigmodon hispidus
GTGTGTCAGCAGACAATACACAGTGTGTCAGCATACAATACACAGTGTGTCAGCATACAGTACACAGTGTGCCAGCATACAATACACAGTGTGCCAGCATACAATACACAGTATGTCAACAGACAATACAGTGTGTCAGCATATAGTACACAGTGTGTCAGCATATAGTACACAGTGTGTCAGCATACAATACACAGTGTGTCAGCATACAATACACAGTGTGTCAGCCTACAATACACAGTGTGTCAGCATACAATACACAGTGTGTCAGCATACAATACACAGTGTGTCAGCCTACAATACACAGTGTGTCAGCATACAATACAGTGTGTCAGCAGACAATACACAGTGTGTCAGCATACAATACACAGTGTGTCAGCATACAGTACACAGTGTGTCAGCAGACAGTTTCAGGATTTAGGAGCTGTGGTGAAGGTACACACAAGACTCTGGTGGACTGAAAGGCATTTGAGTCAATGTACTGCTGCATGATTGGATCCTGCAACTCAGTTGCCCATGTTAAAGCTCTAACCCAGTTGTGTCTCTTTGTATATGTCTGTCTTCTTCTGTGTAGATATATTGTATATTTAATAAAAATAGTCTGGAATATTAGAGGACAGAGCCACCCACAGAGCACCTTGAAGTCAGGAAGTGGTGACCCACACCTTTAATCCCATCACTCAGGAATCAGATAGAGATGTGGATCTCAGAGTTCAAGGCCTACCAGGGCCAGTCTGTGGTGGCACACACCTTTAATTCTTGCTCTAGGAAAGTTGGATCCGGAAGTGAGATAACTGGGGTGGAGACAGAGGGGAGAAGAGTCCAGCTTCACCTGGCATTTCCCTTTTCAATTGAGGAAGGAGAGGTTTGGGGCCACAGGATCCCTGAAGACAGACAGACCTGAGGAGTTGGCTGCATGAGAAGTGGCTGTGGTCTGTTCCCCATCTCCCTGATATTCCAGCCTTTCCCCGATATCTGGCCCTGGGTTTTTATTATAATACCAAATAGAATTTGTGTGATATTGGCTTCAATCTCTCCTATAAACATAGAAATAAAAGTAAAACTATTTCATTGTTTTGTGAGGCATAAGATCAACTGAGTCCATTGGCTGTGAACTTGGTGAGCAGGCAGGGGCAGCAGCATGCTGGGACTACCGCAGAAGTGTGGAGGAGGGCAGGGTCTTAAGGGGAGGTGGGTTTTGGAATAAACAAAACGTGAATGTCAAAATCGCCAGAAGACATAAAGTAGTTCCCAGAATGCAAGAGGCCATATAGGAGGGAGGGAGATTCCTTGATTGAACACATCACTGAGCAGTGATGGAGAATGGTACTCAAATCAAAGTAGGTGATAGATGGATGAACCTTCAATAAGATTTTCTTTTTATGGCTGAGGCTGGGCTGAAGGGAGACGGGGAGCTGCCTAGATTTGTGAGCAGGAAGCAGTGAGTTAGAACTGGCATCAGAGTCTTTCTGGAATAGAAAGGAGCAAGGACATCTGGTGGGCAGGAAGCGGCGTCAGACATGGGGTGAGGATCTGAGATGTGAGGCCACACAGCAGTGCCTCCCTGCAGACAGACAGATGACACTAGCCAGAACATAGTCTAGCAAGGGACTAAGAGCACTGTGGTGTTGAGCAGCTGTCATGAGGTGAGAGTCTCCATGGGTGGCACATTGCTGGGTGATGACAAGTCTTAAATCACAAAAAATGTTTTTAGTCTATAGTATGAAGTTAGAATTTAAGGTAGTCTCTGTAACTATGAATAAATTATTGTTATATTCATAGTTTCCTTGATATTTCAAATTTTCTGTCTTACAAATTTGCAGTTGAATTAGACTCTGTTTTCATCCTGTCTAGAGCAACCTTAGAAACACTCAGAGCAGGAATTCACCATCTGGAATTCTTTGTTCTTAAGTGTAATGGAGCCCATTGCTGTGGAAGCTGGGCAGTACCTTCTCAAGATCACATACTCTACCCATTGTGGTGTGGTTTTACCTTGTCAGGATCGCATGCTTGTCTCGCTGTGGTGTGGTTTGACTTTGAAATGACCAGTCTTCACAATGAGAGTGCAGCAGTCTCTCCCTGTCCATTCAGTGTGAGCTGAGCCTGCATGTGGAGGTGGCAAAAGTGTCTCTTGTGCCTGATATGACTCTGTGACTTGTTTGAAGGTTACGTGGCCACTTCTGCCCATGCCCTCCTGAAATCCATAACTGTTGTATACAAAAGTAAAACTCTTAGACTGACTATAGGAAACAAAGATGAGGTGCCAGAAACCCCACAGAGGTTGAGCCCCAGGGGATTCAGGCACCCAGGCTAGGATCCAGACATGTTAGTAGAATCTGCTTGATTCCTGTGGTGCGCTGTCAAACTGCACAAGCCAAGACGTATTGTTAGAGACCAGTCTTTGCCAGTAGAATGTGCCCACAGGGTGGTGCTGAGAACATATCAGCAGTGGTGTTTGCTAGAAGCCCATGAGTATGGTGACTTCCTCATGCTGCAGTAGAGCAGGAAACAGAAGCTTGGAAAACAGCTGAGGTAGAAAGAAAGGTATTGGCTGATGTGGGAAGACTGGGTCTGACGTTGGGACCAGGATGGGGTAAGGAGAAATGATAGATAGGAAACTCTGGTTACTGATTACATGAATCCTGATATGGCAGACAGGTCTGAAAGAAAGTAAGTCCAACAGGCAGGTGTTATCTCTTGGTATGGCTGGACAACCCTCCTGTAAAAACTCAGTGGGAGCAGCTGGATGCTCAAGCTGGAAGCAGATGGTGGATCTGTGCTGGAGTTGCTGGAGGTCTTGAACAAAAAGGTGCCAGACTTACCTGGCATGCGAGCCAGCATACAGCTTCTAGCTTTTCCCATGTAAACACTACGACTTTGCTTTTAGTAGCACAAAAGCAAGAAAGGGAGGGTGTGAGGGAGAAAGAAAAGAACCAACCTTGGGATGGTGCCTGTTTTAGTTACACTTTCCAGAAGTCTCTGCAAGAGCAAAAGTGAAGAAAACCACATGCAACCAATATGACCTCTACCAAAAACTCATCCTTCAGATAGTGCCAGATTCAATGAAAAACCCAAACTCAGCTTTTTAAGTCACAGTGGATGGATAAGGGCCACCTTCCTCTAATAGGTTTCCCAAACCCTCTGCAAGAGAGCCAGCCT
This sequence comes from Sigmodon hispidus, assembly GCA_004025045.1. Lineage (NCBI taxonomy): Eukaryota > Metazoa > Chordata > Mammalia > Rodentia > Cricetidae > Sigmodon > Sigmodon hispidus. Next base: position 3,160 of record PVIH01013400.1, read on the forward strand.
GGGAGCCCTGAGATGGGGTTTTCACCAATTTGTGCAATATTTGCAAAAAAGGAGAGCAGAAGCACACATAGTTTACAAACTACAACCCAATACACACTGTAGATGTTTTTTGTGATGATGTGTTTGTAACTCAGATGTATTGTTCTCAAGCACAAATTTGTAGTTGACTTTTTCAAATGTCAAGGTCAGAGGTCAGACATATCACAATGTGTGACAGCCTTTCCTGCTATCTGGTCAGCTAGTCCTGAGTTAAGTCCTTGTCACTTGGCTCATACCCTCATCTGAGGTTGCTGGGGAGAGTGGTATGGTTGCATTCCAGGGCTGTTCTGATGAGTGACACAGTGTGAGTAGCTCTTAGTTTGCTGAGGAAACTACATATAGTAACAATCACTGAAGGACCACTCACATCCTAAGCCTTTCATATATCTGGGTTGTTACCGACACTGTTATTCAAGACTATTTCTAAGGAAATAAAACACAACACATTTTGGTCAATGAGTTAAATGTGATAAGCATTTAATATTATATCATGAACAGAATATTACATGTTTTACATGTTTACCTGTATCTTTAAGGTTTCTTGCCTCCAACCCCAAAGTATACATTCTGAGATTTCAAAGAATTTTTATAAATTTTCAGGCAAACCAAAATAACATTCTGGGCCCTTTTTGACTGTTTGTGTTTTGTATCTTGTAATTTTATATGCAAGAAAATAAGCAGTTACAGTGAGTTCAGGAGCGAAAGCATTTTTCCTGCCTGTCTCCCATCTCCCATTCACTGGCCCTGTGGTTTTGTGTGTGAGGAGTGCTTAAGACTGGGACCCTCCCACTTCATCATGGATGAGCAAGGCCCATGAAGGCTCACTCCTCTCCGAGGGAATGCTGGTAGCTAATGGTCTTTGGGAGAGAGGATGTCACTGTCTCCAGTGGTGGAGTCACTGGTAAATTGCCCTTGTAAGTAACACCTCACCTCCCCCACACTCAGACAGGAAACCAATTAAAAAGGCTACACAGAAAAGGACTACAGGAAAGGAGACAGGAGACTGGCTGAGGTGAAGGCTTCTGACACAATAGGGAGGGGGTGGGGCCTGAAAATGACAAAAGTTCATTATATTAATGTATAAAACTGTGAAGCAGCTTTTAAAATTTTAAGGGAAAAAAACTATTTTAATGTGGGAGGCAGCAAACTTTTGTCTACAAGGAACGGAATAGTAAATAATTTAGCCTTATAGGCCACAGAAGACCTCCATCACATCAGTCCTTATTAGTTTAGAAAAACCCCTTTAAAAACAAAATTGTGTGGCTCTTATGGAAGCCACTGGTAGAATCTGACCGCTGGGTCACAGTTAGTGAGCCCTGGCTGTCGTGAATTTGTCTTGTTTGTTTCTAAGGCTGTGGCTGTTGTCTTTTGTTTTCCAGAGAACAAAAAAAAATGCATTAGGCAAATCACATGTAAGAGATTGTCTTCTGCTTCAGCTGTGTGCAGGCAGGGCTTAAATTAAACCATTGATTATTTTTTCAGGAATGGGGTGGGATGGGACTATGTGTAGAAACATAGTGAGATTAGTGGGTTTGAAAAGTGAGGAACCATTCAGCACATTAATTTTAAACAGTATCTTATACTCTGTGTATATTTCTTCCTCTTCCTCAGAGGAGTAATTTGGACACCAGGCTTTATGGCATTGGGTCCAAGCTTCCTCGGTAACCGTGGTGACAACCCTGCTGCCCTTTACAAAAAAGAACAGCTGGGCTGGCCATCAGTGCCCACCCTCTCTGCTTGTGTCTTACAAGGAGCTTGAAAGTCTCTCCCTGGCTAGAGTTTTCAAGATGACATCCTGTGGCCTGTTGGACGGACACCCCACAGCAGCCAGTGTCACTCGGAGCCTGTCTGGCACTGCTTCTCTGTGACTCTGGGAGTAAAATGGTCTGTCAGGATTTGTCTTGACTTTTTCTTTGAGATTCTCTGATGCGTATCCCAGGGTGCTTCTCTCCAGAATCCCATACAGCCATTTCCCCTTTGCTATTTCTGCTTCTCCCTCCATCTCCCACCAACTATAAAACTGTATAAAAAGAAGAAACAATTTGAAGACATATCAGACTCTCCAAAATACCCAAAACACTCTTGACATATCAGAGTACATACATATACACTTCCTTATCTTTTAATCCAGATTGGTTTTGTTGAACACTGAATTTTGGGGTTGAAAAGACAGGTAGATCATGACTTCAGTTCTAGATTTTTTAAATCTTGTTCTGGGCTGTACCCTTTCCGCCCTGGAAATATAGGTTTGGTTAAAGGTGCACCTGGCTGATAGACTGGCCTCTTGCTAGCCTGTGCCAGCTGAGACCACAGGTCTGGAACACATTAGATGAAACCACTCATTTTTCCTTTTTATCCCAAGTCTTCTCTGGAGCATGCTCAGCATCACTCCTATTCAGAAGTGAAGAAAGCTGGTCAGGAAGTACACACTGACCAGCAGGAGGAGCAGCTCTGTATCAAGTGAGTCCATGCACATTTGTCCCTGTGCTAACACAGAGCTGCTTTGGTTATCTCCACCATCTTCCCATCACCACAGGCATCCTTCGGTGAAGATGGCCCTTTCTGGCTTCTCCTCAGCAGTATACACAGATTCAGAGAGGATGTGTCATATGCTAGGCATTGTTCTCAAGAGTCAGTAATCCAGCCATGAATAAGGACTCTCTCTGGTCTGTATTTTGTACCTTCCCCCCACCATTCCTACAAAGACTTAACTCTTGGTCACTGTTGTTGAGCATTGGGAAGCAAGGACTTGCGGTAAGGTATCTCTCATTTCTATTTTCCTCCAAGTCCCAAAACAAATACTCCTGTTTCATGTAGCCTCATCTTACTCTTTTACATTTCCCCCATATCAGACTAATCATCTTTTCATCTGTATCTTTGGGTCTCAGCCTACTCAGCCCAGGGTACCTAACTGTGTTCCAGCTGTCTAACACTATTTAATCTGAGACACGGGATTTACTCTGATGGGGTGGCAGACCACTTCTCTTGAGCTTTTGCAAACATGTACTTTTCTGGATTTTGAAACCTCCATGACTTACTTTCGGATGAAATCCCATTAATTGCTTCAAATTAACAAGAGCTTATCCTCTGCTGGGAATTGAATGTTACTTTTCTGATGCTTTGATAAAACACTATGATCAAGACAGCTCATGGAAGGAAGGTTTGTGGTCCAGAGAGTCCAGAGTCTGTGGCCATGTGTAAATATGGCAGTTGAAGCAGTAGCCAAGAACGTACATCTTAAACCACAAACAAGATACAGGAAAGTGAGCGGGGAGTGACATACGCTTTCAACTCCCAAAGCCTTTGCTCAACAACATACTTCCTAAGCCTCCCCAAACAGCACCACAGCCTAGAGACCAAGTGTTCAAATGCAAGCCTGTGGTGGATATGCTCATACAACCGCCACAGCCATGCCCAGGTGTTTCACTGTAGCTATTTATTGTGATTCTTTGAGTTTTTAGTGAAGCCAGATCTTGTGTACAGATTTAGTGCTTCTAATCCCTGTTCTAAAGGGAAAATGGTTTGGTTTTCCCATTAAAAACTCCAGACACCCCCAGTATTCTTATCATCTGTAGTCACACATTTTTAGATATTTCTCACTGACGGAGCTTCCTTAGGGCCATGGTTGCAGCTGTGTCCCTATGCCCAGTTCATTTATTCCTGACACTTTCCACAGAACATATTAGCACACTTAAATAGTATTCTAGAGACACATCAGCTTTAAAATACTGCCCATACCACAGCAGAAATGGCTTTCTCTTTCTTTTTAACAATCATTTTTTAATTTTAATTTTGTGTGTGTGTGTGTGTGTGTGTATGTATGAGAGAGAGAGAGAGAGAGAGAGAGAGAGAGAGAGAGAGAGAGAGAGAGAGAGAGAGAGACTTTAATGTGCACAGATATGCAGGTACAAGCAGAAGCCAGAGAGGCATTGGACTTCCTGGAATTGGAGTTATAGACACTTGGGGGTCTTCTGGGGTGGGCAGGACCTAAATTCTGGTCTCTTCAAAAGCAATCCACATTCTTATCTGCCAAGCCACATCTCAGTCTTTTTTCTCCTTTTGATTTGGAGTCTCACTATATAATTAAATTTACAATCATCTTACCTCGTGTTTCCTGAATGCTGGGTACAGGTGTATGCTATAGAAGCCAGGTAAGAGAGAGTTTTGGACTGTCATGTGTCTGGAGAGGTCACTTTAGGAAGTGAGTTTGCAGGGGCATCATTGAGATTCTCAGAATGTCTGCATCCCCCTTTCTGAGCCTCTGCAGGTTAAAGGCGCTCATCTGCCTCTGTGCTGGAGTTTCTCCGAATCTGTGTGTAAGCTTATCCCTAAGTTTATCCCTTTTGTAAGTCAATCACACAAAAAATTTTTACTTTTTAAAACATACCATACCGACCTGAAAGCAGCAAAGTTGATAGAGGCCCCAGAACTGTGAGCTCCCACACCTGTTATTAAATGTGTGAAATTAACAAATGGAAATCGTGGTGTTTTGTTTTTTTTCTTTTAATTCACCAGCCTCAAATGATAGTGTCAGTTGTATTAAGTCAGAGAATCAGAATTTAGAGGATTTTCTTTTTATTATAATGGAGATTAGTATTCACCACTCAGCTGGGAATGGATTTGCATAAAGATCCCAATATCAATAATCATTTGGAATCTGTTTCACCCAGATGAATTGGAATCTCCAGCAGAAACAAGCAAGACTTACCTGTTGTGTTTCTGGACAAAAAGATTAAAGCAGTGTGAATTTATTATTGGATCTTGAGTATGAGCACGTTTGGATCTCTCTGTCTTTCTCTGCTCATAAGTTTCTCTTCAGTGTAATTATGAATGAATGGAACTTAAAAGTGATGTTGGAGTGAGGAACAGAGATCTGAACATCTGGATGCCATACACTTCTTCCCCTGAAGGGGACAGGCCATTGCCACAGGCAGTGATCTCCAGGAAGAAAGAAGAAATCCTTCACTAGTCCTCACCTCACCCATAGGACATTCATCTCATTTGCTGGAAAATCTTCTTCCAAATTCCCTTTGTCATACACTTTTATGTGTGTTTATAGCTTAAAATACTTGTTAGGAAGGTGCTGGGGACATGGCCCTGTGCTTAAAGGGTTTGCTGTGTTAACATGAAAGTTTGAGTGCAGGGCCCAGAGCCCATGGAAATGCTAGGCAGGCATGTCAGCTCACCTAAAACCCTAGCGCTCGATGGGCAGAGTCAAGAAATTCCTCAGGCAATCTGGCTGCCTAGCCTGGAAGAACCATGAGCCAGGGGTTAAATGAGACACCCTGCTGGAGTAGGTAAGGTGGAGAGTGTTTGAGGAAGACATGTACACACACTTATATGTGTGTATACACACATGTACATCTATGTACATGCCACATGAATACATAAAGAATTTTACTAGAAATGATAATAACAAGCAGTCCATGTTTTTCATTTTCAAACAAATACAAAAATTATAAATATCAGCCACAATCAAAAATGCCATATATGGAGTGGTTAAATTGGCTAGGCAACTTTCTGTCTTTTTAATTACTATTGTGTTAGTATCCATTTCCTATGACCAAATGTGACTTATAGAAGCTAAATAATTTTCTTGGTTCCTATTTATAATACATAACTGAGGTTGTGACTCAGAAAACATGCCATAGAGCCTCCAAGTCCCCCATTCCTATAGGACAGCAGTCTATAGAGGCTCTAGTGAGGTCTCCATGAGTTTTCTGCTGTGGGGTTAATTATCTCCCATTCCAATGTCTTAACATAGTGTCAGTTTCTAGCACTAGTCATTTTTAGAGATGTAGGGTGGTTTATTTCAAATTTGCATACAGGAAGAAAATAGGCCTAATGGATGGAAATTAAAGAGGTTCGAATTCCCTGGTGAATTCCCAGCAGGAGGTGTTTTTGGGAGGAAGCCATATCTAAGGTTTCAGTGAGCTCTGACTTGGACTCTGGTCTCATTATGTGTGAGACGGAGGGTCTGCACTGGGGGATCTGCTTTGGGACCTTCCTAACCCAGCATCTCAAGGAGGGCTTGGTTCTTAGAACCTTTCAAGGTCCTCTTAGACTTCTATTTTTAGAATTTAACATTTCTTGTCTTCCATTGGTTAGACTTCGAATTCTTACATGTCTTTCAAATGGAGATCTTGTAAGAGCTATTACTTAGCCTTATCCCAAATGTACCATGTGCAGAATTAAATATAACCTGCACTTAGGACTTCAATAATCACATTTCATCAGTATTCAGCATTTACTCTCCTATGCGATTAAGGTTAAACAACAGAACAGTATTTCTCCATCAGGTGGCATTTTAAACTACATTGTGTGTGTGACAGATGGGATCTTACAAATGCATTAGGCTTGCTTATTTTAATATCTAAGCATATGCAAAAGTTCTAGAAATATTTTACATGCAAATGTCTGGGACTCCACCAGGGCCTATTAAAGAAATCTGTGCTCTGTGACTTCAAAGCCTCGGTCTCAACAACTAATCACTCCACTATTTCCAAATCAAATTTCTTCAAACAAATCAAAGGTGTTCATCCTACCTAAGAACCAAGTACAGTGGCAAGTTTGACATTTGAAAATCAGGCTGCTTATTGAGATATTCATGCACCAAAAAAGTCACCCAGAATTCTTTCAGGAAAAGAAAATCACCTTTCTTCATGCTCTAGTGACTCAGAAATTTGTCAAAAAGAACTTTATCAAATTTTACACATACACACACACACACACACACACACACACACACAACCTCACCTTTGCAGTAATTTCAACCCAAGAGATTTCTGTTTTCTGAAGGGTTGTGACCCCTGAGACTTCAGCCCTCTATAGCCGTGATCACCGCGTTGCTTGTGAGAAGCTAACAATAGCTCTGATTGAGAGAAGGGAAAGGGGGAGACAAGCCATATACAAAAACGAAACGACCTCCCCGAGCAGAAATATTTCAAACACTGTGGCACTTGTCGTGAGTAGAATGAAGTGCCCAATCTGCTGTGTAGCTGAGTGGAACCGAAGAGGAAGGAGCTGTAAGAACAAATAACTAACCTTTCTCCAGGGCTTCCTGCACGCCAGGCACTGGGCAAAGTTCTTCCCATGTGTTGCTTCATTAATTCCACCCAGCTGCCTTGTGGCATGGTGCATGGCAACCATTGAATAACTAAACTTAGCCAGAGCTTCCTACTGAGAAATCCAGATAAGGCTGATATCTTATGTGTTCAACTGTGGTACTGCCTCTCATCTATGGGGACAGAAAACTCAAAGCCCTGAGTGGAACAGGTGACAATTCTTGAGACTAGATCTATCCTTGCTTGCGAGGACCAGCTGCTAGCACTGTGTCCAAAGGCAGAAGCCAATTTGCATGGTTGGCTTCATTGCAGGTTGATAAATGGCCATCCTGCAGAATGGCACAGAAAGAATGCTAGTGGGTCCATAGCTCAGATTGGTAGCTCAAAATAGCTCTCTGCAACTAACATTCTTGGAAGGGGAACAATTAAGACATAAATATAAAGAAGTCATGGGTTATGTAAGATACCTTTTCACTATTGCCCTGGCTCCACATGACCTACTTCTGCTGTTTAGGTGACTTCATGACTCCCTCACATGCTCTGGAAACAGAGTCCACGGGTCTTTTATGATCCTACTGAAGATGCTTTCACCAGACTTGGACTATAGTGAGGACTTTCCAGTGCAGTTCTTCGCCTGACCCCTTTTCACAATCTGCAACATCTGCGTCTCAAAGTAGAGAAGCTAGTTCTCAGGTCCAAGACTTACTCTTAAAATCTGCACGTGGTAGGCAGTACTTGGACATTGTAATCTTTTTATTGGTGATCTCTATAGACACTTTAACTATTTAGGATACTTTTGTGTAATGTCCTGTTACACACATAAATCTATATAGTATATGGGTATTTCTCAAATGTGTTGAACTCAACTTGTAGGTATAATAACTAAATTATGTTCCCTTTCCAATTAAAAATATCAGGACTTGCCCAGTGTGGTAGCACATATCATTGATCTTAGCACTTGGGAAAATGAAGCAGGAGGATTATCAGTTTGAGGCCAGAGTGAGCTACATGGTGAGATAGAGGCCAGCCTGGGCTACATAGTGATATAGAGTACAGCCTGGGCTACATAGTGAGATAGAGGCTAACCTGGGCTACATAGTGATATAGAGTACAGCCTGGGCTACATAGTGAGATAGATGCCAGCCTGGGCTACATAGTGAGATACAGTGCAGCCTGAGCTACATAGTGAGATAGATGCCAGCCTGGGCTACATAGTGAGATAGAGGCTAACCTGGGCTACATAGTGAGATAGATGCCAGCCTGGGCTACATAGTGAGATAGATGCCAGCCTGGGCTACATAGTGAGATAGATGCCAGCCTGGGCTACATAGTGAGATAGAGGCTGGCCTGGGTTATATAGTGTGACTCTCTGTTAGAAATTAAAATTAACTCAGTTTTTTTTCTCTGTTCCTGGTATGATTATTTCCATGGCTTTCTGATATGTTTTAGATAATATAAAATGTTCTGGGCACTTTAACAAAATGCCCCCACAGATCAACAGGTTAAATGCACAACCAACCCTGACTGAGCTAAAAACTGTAGTGTGGTGATATATAAAATTAGTTTAATAAAATTAATCTGGACTA
>PVIH01013400.1:11948-58700 GCA_004025045.1 Sigmodon hispidus
TTTTTTTTTTTTTTTTTTTTTTTTTTTTTTTTTTTTTTTTTTTTTTTTTTTTTTTTTTTTGAGACAGGGTTATCTGTGTAACAGTCCTGGCTGTCCTGGAATTTGCTTTGTAGACAAGGCTGGCCTCTATCTCACTATGTAGCCCAGGAACTCACAGAGATCCTCCTGCCTCTGCCTCCTAAGAGCTGAAACTAATGGCATGTGCCACCACCAAATATTGCACAAATTCTATTTGGTATATAAAACCCAGAGCCAGATATTGGGGAAAAGCTGGAGTATCAGAAAGATAGAGAAACAAACCGAGGCCACTTTTCACCCGCCACCTCCTCAGGCCTGACACCAAGAAATCTCTGACTCCAACCGCTCCCTTCTCAGACCATCCAGCAAGACTCCAGAAAAGTTGGAAAACCTCTCCGCCTTCCCTTTGTCCACTTATCTTAACTTCCTCTTTTAACATTCCTAAATCTAGGATTCAAGGTGAAGTCACCACTCCCTAACCTCCATGGCTTGGCTGTGTGGTTGACCCTCCTGATATTTCAGGCAACTTTTATTAACTATATATCACCACCCTGCATCTATCTAATCATTCTCCTTTCTTTGGACCTGAGATTATTACAACTAGTTTCTTCCTTGAGCTATCTCCTATATATACTGGCCAGCTACTGTTTACAGGCTAGTTTGGAGTTGGGGTAAGAAGTAAGGGTGAGAGATGAATTCACGTCTCACAGATCTGCTGTCAGCTGGCCTCAATTTAAACTTAAAGCCGTCTGTCAAGGTTCTCTTTCCTGGGGGTCCTATGAATGCCTCCCAGGCCTGAGGCTGGGAACATCTGGACTGAACGTTGTCTTGATACAGGTAATGACTTCTCTCTCCTCTGTCTTCTTTCCTATTTTCTCCACTCACTCCATAGTCCCTAGGAAGAAGAAATGCTTTTTGGATAAGTTTCAGCTTCTATCACAGAGGCCTCACTGCTCCCTGTGGAGCTAATGCCCCTCTCTCTGGTTACCCTGTGCACTAATTTGTTTTTTGTTGCTGTGGTACCACTCCGTCTCAAAAGCAACTTGTAAAGGGTTTATTTAATCTTAAAGGTTGTAGTCCATTATTAAGGGATGCCAGGGCAGGAACAGAAGTAGGTGCAGAGGTGGGAACCATGGAGGAAAGCTGATTACTGGATTGTTTTCTCTGGTTGCTAGCTAGCTTTTTTTAGATATCCCAGGCTCCCCACCTAGGGATGGCACCATCCACAGTGGACTGGATCTTTCTCCACCAATTAGCAAGTAAGAAAATGTTTTACAGACATTGCCATAGGCTTGAATGATCTGGGCAATTCTTCCATTGTAGTTCTCTCTTCCCTGATACCTGAAGCTAACTGTTATACCCTTTTAACACATAATCCAGGGGAAGCATACATCTTCCAGTCTAGAACCCTCATTTCTCCTGTCATTGCCAGCAAAGGGGACAGGGTAGGTCACTGTGTCTACCCAGAGGCTGAAAACAGACATCAAATTTCCAGTTGGTCCTGTTGGCGTAAGAAGCAGTAAGATAAGAACACTCTGGGGTATCCTGTGTAAAGGATCTTGCTTTAAATGTTCCTCTTAAATTCACTTTGTTAGACAGTTGCTATAGTATGTGTCTGAATCTTCTACAGGCCATGGAGTCACTTTAGCCATCACCTTTATAAGCTCTGCAGCCCAATCTGTCTTGTAGATAATTTGCTCTCTGATAACTGTGAGCTGAGTGCTCAGCCAGAAACTCCAATTTAACACCCCATGTATATTATACAAGGTGACCCTCAGCAGTGTGACCTCAGCACTGGGGTGCACAGCAGTGTGACCTCAGCAGTGTGACCTCAGCACTGGGATGCACAGCAGTGTGACCCTCAGCAGTGTGACCTCAGCAGTGTGACCTCAGCACTGGGGTGCACAGCAGTGTGACCTCAGCACTGGGGTGCACAGCAGTGTGACCCTCAGCATTGTGACCTCAGCATTGGAATGCACAGCAGTGTGACCTCAGCAGTGTGACCTCAGCAGTGTGACCTCAGCATTGGAAAGCACAGCAGTGTGACCTCAGCACTGGGCTGCACAGCAGTGTGACCTCAGCACTGGGATGCACAGCAGTGTGACCTCAGCAGTGTGACCTCAGCATTGGGATGCACAGCAGTGTGACCTCAGCATTGGAATGCACAGCAGTGTGACCTCAGCAGTGTGACCTCAGCATTGGAAAGCACAGCAGTGTGACCTCAGCACTGGGCTGCACAGCAGTGTGACCTCAGCACTGGGATGCACAGCAGTGTGACCCTCAGCAGTGTGATGCACAACTACTCTGTGCTGTCTACAGCATAGCCCACTATTTCTATTCAGGAAGCTAAGGTTCAGAGAAGGCAGATAACCTGCTAACACTTATGAACCCTTTCCCTCCTTCTCCTTACCCCTATGGGCACTTTATAGACCTAAAGAGTGGTTGGAAAATTCAGACATCGAATAAACCAAACTCATAAGTGATGACGAGTAAACAAAATGCATTTAATTACAGTTTAGAATTATTAGGTTTGTGTGAAAAACAAAACAGGCTTATTTTGAGAAGAAATAAAAATTAAAGACAAGAACATACAAATAATTAAAATGAAAAAAGTTTATTACAGAAAACAAAATAGCTTATTTATAATAGATCTTAATGTGGCCTGCCCACATCTGAAAGAAAACTGATTAACAGCTATCTGATCAGCTAATCACAATGACAAACTACCGACGCCATACCTCTCATGCTGTAACACTGCAATAATAGTGGAAGTGGGGATGTGTGGCAGCCAGGTTTATGACATTCTAACGAACACCTGAGATGCTCAACTTAAGAGGAAGGTCTACACCAGCTCATAGCCGTAGAGGTTTCATCTGGAGTCTGGTGGTATGCTGGGCTGCAGCCTTGAGTTGTGGGAGAGGACCTTGCAGCAGAAATGGGTGTTGCAGTGAAGCCTGCAATGCCCAGGAAGAGGAAAGAACTGGAATGTGCTGTTCCTTTAACAGAGATGTCTCCAAATGACCCCACAACCTTCTAGAAGGCAGAGTGACTGGAAGGGGTAGGAGGGGGAAGGGAGCCTGAACAAGAATATACATGGATAAAAAATATGACTTTATTTATAATAAAAGAAAAAATAAAACAAAAAATTAAACCATAAAAAAGTACAATTTAAAAAAAAAAAGTTTATTTGATTATTTACATCCCAGCTGCCTTTTCTCCTTTCTCCTTTCTTCTTGTCTTCCCTCCTTCATTTCTGTTTAGGAAAGGTCAGGTATCCTATAAGTATAAACAAAGCATGGCATATCAACCTGTAATAAGGCTGAGCACCTCCCCATGTATTAAGGCTAAGGCCTCGCTTCTTAAGGATTACCCCACCTATGATTGTGCATGAGATGGGACCCAAGCCTTGAACACATGGGCCACTGGAAGGCATTTCTGATCCAAACCACAGTAATATGTAAACCTAATTTGACTGGAGAGGAAAGCTATAGTGGAGGCCTGCCCAGCACACATGTAAACAACCTGGAGAAGATTGCCCAGCAAAAATCTATGTTAACTCATAAAAAACAATGCATAGTGGCCAGTGAGAATTAAATTTATGAGACTAAGCACGTGTTTAAGAAATTTAGGGGTCCTGCCAATCTCTCACAAGGCAATGCCATTCATATTTCCTCTACTTTTCCACTAGCTAGCCAAGTTTCTTGAATAGAGAGAGGCCATCTTTGTGTGCCCTGGTATTAGGGCAGTTTTTCCTAACTCTGTAGTGTTCCTTCATCTTGAAGGCTAGGCCACTGCCCTGGGATAGCATCGGTGCATCTTCTAATTGGTGTTGAGTCATCTGTAATGTCTCTCTAGACTTACTCTTCCCGTCATTTTTCTCCCCCATCAAGTTTAGTTTTGGATTTGTTTCCCTATCCACTTTTCTAGCTGACCTTTCAAAACTGAAGGCTGTCTTTGGAAGTTAAGAACATCTGCTACGGAGCTGCTCGTGCTGAAGCTTTTTCAAGTAGCTTAAGAGGCAGATGCTGCTGAGTGTAGTTGGCAGAGTCCAAAAGACGTGACCTATAGGCACACTAAATTGAGAAAAACTGATGAGACTAGTCCCAGCAAGATGATCTAAGAAAAACTGATGAGAACAGAGAAAGACACTGAAGTGGCCATGTGATCTGGGTAGTCTCAAAGCAACAATTCTTGATTTGCGTTAGTCCCATATTAAATATCTGCCTGGGATTTTTGTATAATTTTTTAAAAATAAAAAGTGAACCTTTCTAAGCTGCTGAAGAGAACCATCATCTCTGTGCTTTAAATGTATGATGACACAGATCTGTTTTCAGCGCTTTAGAATAAATCCAGTATAGATGCAAAATCTGTACTGTGGCTTCTAGTCTGATTTTTAATACACGTGTGTTGTCCTAGTCAAGCTCTGTTACTGTGACAAAGACCTAACAGAAAAATATTAAAAGGAGTAAAGAAGCAAAGCGAAGTACCAAGAAGGGAACAGCTTGAAGATGCATCCTTCAGAGTATGCCGAGGTCCCAGCTTCCACATTTCCACCACCTCTGAGTAATCTATTTAGATTCTGAATTAATTAATGAATTAAACTATTGATTAGGTCAGAGTCCCCATGATTCTAATATTCTCTAAGATCCTCTCATTGATACACACAGAGGTGTGCTTTGTTAATATAACGGGCATATCTCAATCCAATTAAATTGATAGTCTTGATTACCAGTCACACATGGATTGATATTTATCTCACACCCCCCCAATTTTTATGACTACCTTGAATGCAATATTGAACATTGATAATGGCTCCAAATTGGTCAACAACCACCTGAGACTGTCACAGTCTGACAGCAGGACCACTTCCTCAGCTTCTCTGAGGACGACCATGTAAATACTCCAAGCTTTTCTCCATCCGAAAGTCTTTGTCTTCTCTGCCTAGGTCCTTAGCAAGCTTTATGCTATTGGAATATCTCTATAAATCCTGCAGCACTCTGAAATTACTCAAGGACTACAACATGTTGTCAAGATGTACTGCTGTCTTATCACCTATCCTCAGTCTTTGAATGTATTCCTGGTGTGTTTCCTGATAAGTTTCCTAATATATTTCTATCTGTTTTGGGGGCTAAATGGTATCTTGGCCTCATCCTGCACTTTCTTAAACCTGCATCACTCTGAGCATCTAGTAGACTAGCAGGCATCTCTGACATTCTGCCAGGGCAATCCTATTTTAAGGCATGGTTGCTTTTCCATGTGGAGTAGCTCAGGGTCATCATCACAGGTTGTAGCATAGGAATCAGGCAGGTGTTCAGGGTTTCTTTGATAGGGAGACACACTGTGATTGCTTTTGCAATCTTGAACAGCAATGTGAAACCATTATTAAGTCAAGGTAAATAATGTTAAGTGCTACAGACTTCACCCCTGCGATGGTAAATCTTACCTGAGAAGAGCTAGATTCACCTGGGAGATGGGCCTTGCACATGCTTGTGGGAAATTATCTATATTAGAGTAACAGAGGTGCAAAGACTCCCCCTCTGTGGGCACACCATTCATTTGTCTAAGTCCCTAGATTGTATGGAATAGACCTACACACAGCATTCATGAGTCCCCTCTTCCTGGCTTGGGAGACAATGTCGGCATTAGCTCACACTCCTGCTGTTCACTTTCTTGCCATGTTGGGTTGTAATCTTGAGCTGTGCACAAGCTCTCTTTAAAGTTACTTTTTGCCAGGGATTTATCACAGAAAATTTAACTAACAATTCCACCTTGTTAATGAACTCTGGATACATCTAACTTTTAGCACAGTGGGATCCAGGCCCTTCTGTATGGTTAATCATAAGCCAATGAACATTGCACAGAACTGTGTGAAGCTTGGAGTGAAAGAATGGATTCCTGCTTGTTTGCCTTATAGATAACTGGTTCTTAGCACAAAAAGCTGATTGGTGTTGGACAAATAATTTTACTTCTTTATTGCTGAGCTCTGGGGAACGCAGTGGGAAGGAACCATGAGATCAGATAGCAAGTTAAACAGCCATAGTGTTTGTCATTTGAGAAATTGTCATCAGTGAATGTGGTGGACAGTTTTATGTTAACTTGACACTAGCTGAAGTTATCTGAGAAAAGGGAACTTCATTAGGGAAATGCCTCCCCAGATTACACTGCAGACAAATGTAAAGGATATTTTCTTAATTAGCTGTTGGTATAGCAGGACCCAGCCCATTGTGGACAGTACCATTCCTAGGATGAGTTCTATAGGAAATCAGACTGAGCAAGGCAGTAAGCAGCACCCCTCCATGGCCTCTACATCAGCTCTCACCTCCAGGATCTTGCCCTGTTTGAGTTTCTGTCCTGACTTCCTTTGATGATGAACAGCAATGTGGAAGTGTAAGCAGAATAAACCCTTCCCTCCACAAGCTGCTTTGGTCACTGTGCTTCAGCAATAAAAACCCTAAGACAGTGAAGATCTTCAGGAATACAGGTTGATAGCAGAGGAAACCCTTCAACTGCATGTTCCAATTTTTAATCATCAACCTTGGCAACCTGGGCAAATCAATTACCACATCTAGGACCCTAATTCCTTAGGATGTTACTGACCTGTTGATGATGATGATGATAGTAATTCTTCTTTCTCTTCCTTCTTTTTTATGACCACATATTCTTTAACACTTAAGGTCACATGTAAACTAAAATTACAATTGTTCTAATTAGACAGATAATCTTTTAGATCTGGTTTGTGGCTGAAGTCTAAAGAAAAGTTAATGGAGAGGTGGGAATTGTCCTTCCACTCATACAAAATAATTTATATAAGACACAGACAAGAATATTTTGGGACTCAAGTCCACCAAGAGAAACAAGATAAAAGTAGGATTCTCCCAGCAGAATGTCAGAAACAATTCTCGATGTTCAAAAGGATATGGCTTCTGGGGATTGCTTTTATGAGTTATGTTAAATTTCCAGGTCTCAGTTACAGGGAATTAGTTTCTTGTTAGTAATGATGTGTTAGAGGTTTGGCTGGAAGGCTGAGGTGGAAGTTGACCTTGTTAGTGTCACAGAGGCAGAACCCAAATCCTCTCCAGGCAGTGTAGCTTCTGGCTGAATTTTAATGCTGTATTAGACATAATTTTAATCTTTATTCATTGTTTCAATCTGTTAGCATTATTAAATTTCTGAGCTTTATACAGAATGCAGGTTTACTCAAAGGACTTCCCGGGGTTTTGTGGCAAGGGCAGGAAGGTCTTCCAGAATAGCCCCTTGCTGTGACTCACACATGAACAAGACTTTCAGTGGGTCTAGAGACATTATCTGGGTGCCTCCCACTTACCCATTACCACTTTGTGACAGCCACCAGTGAAGCCACATTTACGGTGGAGGGAGAGGTGTCATTAAGTTGGGTCCCAGCAGTGACTGTTTCTTAATGATGACGAGCCAAACTAATTGTATTGATTTGTTTACCACTGGCTTAGGAGGCCCATCAAACAAATGGACTGAGACTGCTTCCATATTTTTATCCATTGAGTAAATGAGAAACAAATGACCCTTCCATATGTCTGCACCCAGAAGTTGCTGCCCACTAAGGCTGGCTGATCTGTGGCTGCAGGTGGGAGCCTTCTTTATTCTGGAGTCATTCTATCAGTAATACTTCTTCATAGGGATAAAGGAATGAGCAAGTTTAATATTCATTATTTTATTTCTCATTTATTTGGGATGAAGATTCATTTTTAAAATGTACAAGTTGGATCATTGCCAAAAGTGCCAGATGGTCTGCTTTCTTTAGGAGACCTGGCCATGAGTGTTAATAAGCCTAATTTGGGATTCTCTGAGGAGTCTTCTCTGGAATGGTTGGAAATGAGAAGTGAATTTAAATGAATGGGTTCTGCATTCTTGAGTAGGAGTGATGCCAACCAAACTGTGGGATGCCTGTGCGGTAGGAGCTGTTGGTCTTGGGGATCCCTCACAGCCTCTTTTCACAAATCAAGAGGAAAGATGTCTGGATGAAGGTAAGACAAAGGACATAGGGAAGAATGAGGCTTAGAACAAGCTAACGAAGGGACATTACAGTAGTCCTTTTTTATCTGAGGGGAAAGGTTCAAATCCCTCAGTCAATATGAGGCTGAGATCACTGTGCAGCTTACTTCAATAGCCATGGGGTTTTAGGATCCCTGTATAAACACCGCAGAATTTGCATATCTGCCTGCCCTCCTATTCACTGCACATCATCTCTGAAGTATAAACTTTTGATGTGTCATAGGCTTAGAGAAAGATAAAAAGTGTTTGCTATATGTACCAAGAAGATGTCTGCTTTCAATTTTTAAAAAATATTTTGGGTCATTGTTGGTTAAATTCACTGATGTAGAGTTCACACCTAAGGGCCAGCTGTCTAAACAACAGCTTTGTCTATACTATGCAGAACTATAATTTATGACTTTGACCCAAGATCATATAAACAATATCAACAAAGGAGACTAAGTATGACAGTTATTATATTAAACGTTGTTTAAAACTTAGGTTACATATGGAACTCCTGTTTACTATTTTTGGAGGATGGTCCTGTGAGTAACTGAGACCATGTCAATGGAGCTGCAGATGGAAAGAGACCACTGAGCAGTGGATGGAGGATTGATCTCTGCCTTAGTTAGGGTTTCTATTGTTGTGAAGATACACTATGATCATGGCAACTCTCATAAAGGAAAAAATTTAGTCGGGGTAGCTTACAGTTCAGAGCCATCTGACATGATGTGGTACTGAAGAAGGAGGTAAAGTTCTGTATCTGATCCACAGACAACAGGAAGTAGACTGGATGTCATCCTGAGTGTAGCATAACCAAAAGAGACTTCAAGCCAACCCGCACAGTGACACATTTTCTTCAACAAGGCCACACCTCCTCCCCCAAAGCTACACTTCCAGCAAAGCTACATCTCCAAGTAGTGCCATTCCCTGTAATCAGAAGTTTTCCTCTGTTCCTGCCTGGCTTTTCTCAGTCCCACCTGGGTTCCACAGCTCTTTATAAAATAAGGGACTTGGAGGCTTAATAGTATAGTAAATGCTGGACCAGTAGCTCAAGAATATATCTAGCTCTTACACTTAAATTAACCCATAATTATTAGCTATGTTTAGCCATGTGGCTTGGTACCTTTGCTCAGTCGGCATTCTTGTCTTGCTTTCACTGTGTCTCCCTCTCTTCTTCCCAAATTCTCCTAGTCTGGTTGCTTCACCTATATTTACTGCCTAGCTACTGGTCAAATAGCATTTTATTAAACCAATACAAGCAACAAATTTTTACAGTATACAAGAGCATTATTCCTCATTTCCCTCTCTTATTCTTTTAAAAATAAGAACTCCAAATCTAATCTTCTTTGTTCAATTTTTTTCCTGACCATTCTCTGCAACAACTTGTAACCAACATTCTAAACAAAGACAAACATCCTTAATGCATACTTTGGGAATGTTGGCATAGTTCTCTAGACTACTTTCTGCTGATTTGGAGCACTGGCAATCTTATGGGAACCCAAAGAAAATTTAGGATTATGGACAAGTTCTGAATTCAGAAGTCTGTGAGCCTGGGTAATCTCAGCTAGTCACTTTGAAGTTGTTGTGGATACAGAACTTGGAGGAAACTGCAGCAGAGGTGGTATGAAACATTGCATCATCTGGGCCATCCATTTCTATTTGAAATTTTTCAGGGGGGTCTTCCCTGATCAAACCTGGTTTTTCTTCACCCATAATTAATCCATAGCCTCTCATTTTCTTTCAAAACAAAAGTATAACCTCTTTTCCAAAGTAATATATGTTTTCACTTAAATTTTAAAGTCAAGGAATTTTCAGAATGTATAGGTTGGATTAATGTAGTAGCTTTTATATCCATGTCCATTATCAGCTCTTCTACCTTAGCAGCCAAAACCCACAAAAACATCACAATGACATATAGTATCAGGACTTTGTGTAATTTTCATCTTTAATCTTGACATCTTTATGTGGCTTTTTTTTTTTTACTGTATTTCTTTTTTAAGAACTTTAATCCTTTTTTTGTCTCCGAAGCCTATGTATATTTTTTAATGCACTGTAAACCATTTAGAGTTTATTTGAATCTGTCTTTACTGTATATCTCTATTTTCTGACCACATGAGCATTTAATTTGCTGAAGGATTGATACCTTGTAGCTATGATTAAAGCGCTGTCTATGAAGGCTGGCTCTTCCCAGTTTCTTGGTCTCTGAGACCTTAGCTATAGGGCAGAGGTACTGGCAGGAGCTACTTTTACCACCCCATCTCTGGGGACTTTTAGGGTCTACACTGCCACCAAGTAGAGTACCACCACTCACTGCTCATGAACTTCATTTAAGTGTTTGGCAGCAGGGTCTCTTAAAAGAGCCTTTTCGTTTTTGCCACTAACACTGAGTCAGGAAATCTCTCTTAAGGGAGCCATGCCTTTGCCCACTGCCAGAAAACAGAGCCCACACAAGAAAATGCTGCTACCACAAGCTGTGCTTGACTCTCTATTCCCTTTTTTGTCTGTATGAACAGTAACCTTACATTGATCATATGCAGCTTCTGCTTGTACTGAGGATTCTGTGAGAAACATGCCATGTTGCAGTTCAAGCTGCATGCTGCAAACCTGCCATGTTGTAGCTCGAGCCTGCATGCCACTCTGTACCATGGCCCACTTGAGAGACACAACTAGGAGGCTGGTTTTGGCTCCCTTTTAAGCTTCCTCAGGCTTTATGTCGATGTACATGCACCACATTAGAATGCAATTTGTACTTGGAAGTTTTTCCTGTTTTGCCTGGTTTTCTCAGTCCTGCCTGGGTTCTGCAGCCGCTTATAAAATAATGGACTTGGAGGCTTAACTGCTGGGCCAGTAGCTCAAGCATATTACTATCTAGCTTTTACACGTAAATTAACCCATAATTATTAGCTGTGTTTAGCCATGTGGCTTGGTAGTTTTGCTCAGTGCAACATTCTTATCTCTCTTCCTCTGCATCTGGCTGGTGTCTCCCAAAAAGTTGGGTGCCAGATATTGCATGAGTTTTACTTGATCTTATAATAAAAACCCAGAGGCAGATATTGAGTAAAAGCTAAAATATCAAAGAAATGGAAGAACAAGTTGCAGCCAGTTCTCACCTAACCACTCCTCACGACTCCTCAGACTAAATACTTCTGAGTTCTCAGCCCCAGGGAAAAGCACAGATGAAGTGAAGAATTCCTGTCTCCTCCACTTTTTCCTCCTGGAATCAAAGGCATGTGCCACTACTGCCTGGCTCTGTTAGGTCTTAAACTCACAGAGGACCAGAGGGATCTCTGCCTCCTGAGAGCTGGGATTAAAGGTGTGGGTCACCACTCCCTGACCTTCATGGCTTGGCTCTGTTCTCTAAAGAAAGTTTTAGCAAATATACAATATCATCAAGATTCTCTATGAGCTTGGGGGGGGGCTGAGGGGGCAATTACATTCAAACTGCTACAGTGTGTGACTGTTCACCTTCACTACAGTCAAGGAGCAAAATGAGGGTAGTCCTCAGAAGAGATATAAAAAGAGGCTAGAAGGAAAGAACTTTCCAGTTCTAGATTCTTTGGTAGTCAGAAATTTCTCTGTCCTATTCAGCTGGTCCTGCAGCCATTTAGTCCCAAATAGTCACACAAAAGCTTATATTAATTACAAGCTGTTTGGTCTATGGCTCAGGCTTATTACTTGCTAACACTTACACTTTAAGTTAGCCTATTATTCTTGTCTATGCTTACCCACATGCCTTGGTACCTTTTCTCATTGCAATATTCTCATCCTGCTTCCTCAGCCTGCTTCTCATCTCTCTCCTTCCTCTTCCCAGAATCCTCCTAGTCTGATTGCCTCACCTAGACTTCCTGTCTGCCTTCTGGCTAATCAGTGTATTGTTTAACCAATACAACTGACAGATATTTACAGTGTACAAGAACAGAGTCCCATGGGGTTCACATATGTTGACTTTCCCATTGTCTCCACTGACCCAACATGTAGGTGTTTATATTCCACTGTGGGCAGGAGGCAGTTGAGACTGAGACAGGAAACCATCCAAAGCTGCCCAGCTACTGTTGGTTGACTTAAAGCCAAGAATGCACAAAAGTGTCTCCACTCTGTCCCTCTCCCATAGAGACACACTTCCTTCAGTTCTGCTACATAGTGAGGGCTCATCTGAAGGGAAGCCAGTAACTTTTTAAGTGGGTGGGTCAGGATTGAGTCCATACTGCTGAAGCACACACTTGTTGGCCTGACTGAGCTTTCTCATGGCATGGCTGGCCACCAACTATGTCCCTGCTACAATAGTTGAGGTCAAGAAACAGGTGGGGGAGGGGCAGTAAAAGTGCTCTTGTGGGTGTCTTTTAAGAATCCTGATTTTTGCATTAAAAAGATAAATCTTTTACTCTGTGCAGCTACTGAATTCCCTTTGGTGGTTTCTGCTGTATTATTTGGGGCCCAGGCTTTAGTGGGAGGAAAGATCGCTGTGGACTTTGGAGAATATTAAATAGCAAACATTTTCTCTTGGTGTTTTTGATCACCGCTTATAGTGCTCCCTGCTGGCGAGCAAGAAAAAGAGGAAGGGGGGCGGTGTTCTAATCACTTTTAGTAAGAATTGTACCACACAAAACTCTTAGAGTAGTTTATTAGTTTACAGGCTTGCAAAAGTACCTAAAATATGTAAAGAAAGAAATGTCATTATAAAACAGATTGTAAAAGGCCACCAGTAAACCAACAGAGTAAAATGTGGTACATCTGTATTATGAAATACCACACAGACTTTCAGAACAGTGTAGAGTTCCCAATCTGATCCAAACAGAATATGAAGAAGTATTATAATCTCCACTGTGGAGTTTTGTCATGACCAGTTCTACCCAGCTAAGCAACACATATTAGAGCTCTAAATGGACTTATGAAATGACTAACTGAAATTTAATTCATCACATTTACACTTAAGATTATTAATTATATAACATTGTATAAAAATATGAGAGGAGAAAAACCTATAACCACTACTTTCAGCACCATTTCTTTTTTATTATTATGAATAAAGTCATATATTTTTTATTCATGTATACCCTTGTTCAAACTCCCTTTCCCTTCTCCCCCCCCCAGTCACTCTCTCTTCTCCCAATCTCCTTATCCGCTCCCTAGCAAGGGCAGGAGGTCCCAATGTACCAATGTACCAATATGGCTTAGTTCAGTATCCACTCCAGGCAGATCTGCTTTCCTCAATCCAACATCAAGCCTGAGTCAAGTGTTCCTCTGGAGGGAATTGGCTGCCAGTCCAAGGGGTTTCAGGTCCCAAGCTATTCAGTGTTTGTGGTTTGTAGCCAGGACATGCTTTGTTTTTTGCTTAAAGTCCACTAATGAGTGAGTACATCCCCTGCTTATCTTTCTGGGTTTGTGATACCTCGCTCAGTAGGATATTCTCCAAATCCATCCATTTGCCTGCAAATTTTAGGATATCATTGTTTCTTACTGCTGAGTAGTACTCCATTGTGTAGATGTACCACAGTTTGTTAATCCATTCTTCAGTTGAGGGGCATCTAGGTTGTTTCCAGGTTCTTGTTATTACGAATAACGCTGCTATGAACATAGTTGAGCTAATGCCTTTGGAGTGCGAATGTGGATCTTTAGGGTATATGCCCACTAGTGGTATTGACCAGCACAATTTCTAACAACAACTTAAACATTTGTTTTATGTCCACAAATAAGTATAGTTCTCATCCCTGTTCAAGTAAAGTTCTTTTGGCTGCAGATGGAGATCATACCAGAAAACCCCAGCCACATTACAAAGTTGTAGAGCCTGGTCCAAATGGATACATCTACAAAACACTCCCACACACCAAGGCTTGGGAGACACTGTAGAAGAGGGAATCAAAAGACAGTAAGAGCCAGAGGGTCCGTGAGATTGTCAGGAGACTTTTAGTAACATCAGAAGCTACACCCATAAAATCTCACCACCATGTCTACCTAAACATAAGCTGGTAAGGACGATGATAGATATTAAAAATAGATGGAGGAAACACAGGATTCAGCCTTACAAATAGAGCTAAGTACAGGCAACTAAGGTATGCTGACAACCAGAGAAATAATTGTCCCCAAAGAACACACCAACTGGTTTTGCCACACCTAGTGGTCAGTTCTGAAAACATGTGCATGAGTAACATCATACAACCTTATACAAACTAAGCAAGCTAAATTTATGAATATTTATGTATACACATATGCATACTTGCATGTACTACCAATGAAAAGAGGTAGGGTTATAGGGAAGGCTTGGTGGAAGAAAGAGAAGGAAGATTTATGTAATTATATTCTCTCAAAAAGAAAATTAAAAATTAAAAAATACACCTCAAAAGAAAAGCTACATTTGGCATTTCTTGGATCAATATTCCTTAGATAGTTGATGAAGTCCTAATGTGAATCTGTCAGACACTGGAACTGGTTTCTGAGTTGTCTGACAGGTTGTCAGGGTCCACTAGCCTTACTTCTGTCTATTATTGCTTATTATTATCTGTGTCACACCATTTGCAGACTGATTTACGATGATTTTACTAGAATTTTACCCAAATGGAAAGGAACTTGCTCTAGTTTTATTGTGTTACTGTGACAAATACCATCACAAAGGAAGCAACAAAAGGGTTAATTTAGCTGACAGTTGGGGTTATAGTCTGTTATTGACAGGAAGTCAAGGCCTGGACTTAGATGCCTGCTCCTGCTGTGTGCCTGGGGCAGGCTTGCTTGTTCTTGGCTAGTCTTCTGTCTTGTATAGTTCAGGACTCCCCAACTAGGAAATAATGCTACCTTCAGTGGGCTACATCTCCCCATCTCCCCTAATAATCAATACAAACCCCACAGACCTGTCCTAGGCCACCATTCATGCTCTTCCTTAGGTTATTCTACTTTGTGGCTTGATAGTTGATAGTTAAAACCGGCCAGCATCAGCCCATTCACATATCAAGAAATTATCTGATTATCAATCATTCTTGAGACGTGTATGTGGAATTTCATAGAATAGCTACTAATTCTGTTGCATACTAAGTGGTCTCTGAAAGGCTTTTCACGCAATTACAAGCTTGAAAGTTTCTGTTTCTTACTCTCAGGAGTAAATGCTAATTTCTGATCAATTTTCCCTTTTTAATGAAAGTCGTCAAAGACTCTAATAAGAACAGCAAATTTCTGTGATTGAGACTGTTTTTTTCAGACTAATGTGTCTTTCCCAAACAGCAAGGTTTGTTCAAAATTAAGCAATGAAGAAAGCTTTTTGTACCCTAAGTGACTTTGAAATGACCCTAACACAATTATCTTTCTTTTTTCCCACCAAAGAACAGTTAAAGAGAAGTATCTCTGTCTTTCACTTAGGCACTTATGGAAGGTATGTATGAGTGGGAAAAGGTACAGAATACAGTTTAAGTAAAAGAACAGACTGCATTATAGTATTTATAAGATAAAAAGGCTGTACCAGTAACTATTACATACAATTATGTGTGGCCAGGTTCATAAGTTTGTTCTAGAAAAAGGAAAATAAGGCATCATGACTCTTGCACACTGAGGCTGTGCAGGGATGACCCCCAAGAAGAAAAGGAGGAGGAGGAGGAGGAGGAAGAGGAGGAGGAGGTGTCAGCAGCAGCATGTTTTTTTATCCTCTTTGAATATTTTTGTAAAATATTAAATGGAAATGAGTTGGAAATGCTTTCCTTCTGATTCTTCTCTCCCACACACACCATTTTTTATTTCAGAGATTGGTTACTATTACCTCGAGTCAAATTAAACCCCCAGCCTCCTTGTGGGATAATGGGAGCCTGTTCAGCCTCTCAGTCACCATCAGTCACCTCAGCCCTGTTCTGCTCTATCTGTGATGTATATATTGTCATTTCCCAAATGATTCAAGAGTCAAGACAAACCCATCTCAGGAGTTTATACTCTTAAGGCTTACAAAAGCAAAAACCAAAAAGAAATCGTTGGGGTGAGCCAAACCAAGAAGCAGCCAGTTTGTGGCAAATGGCTAAGGAAAGAAACTTTCATAAAGTAGGTTAAAGAGAGAATAGCAAACCCAATGAACAAGAAGGCCAGAATTCTCCCAGGTACATAAAGTGAAAGACAGACGGACAGGAGGTTAGGGCCTGTCATAAGGATGCCTCTAAAAGAAAATGAAGAGCCAGGCTTCATCTGAAATATCACTATCAGAGCAGCAGAGAAACGAGTGTGTGGGGAGTGCTACTTGTGAAGGGAGTGTCTGGTCCTCAGCATCCCTCAGCACTCAAGGTGATGGCACATTCTAGCCCCTCAAACAGTCAATCAACCAGCTGTCATCATGTGTCCTTGCCTGTGCCTCCTAGTGACTACCCCTTCTTCTAAGAATGTGTCACTGGTCTGAGTGTTTACCTTCATCCATGAATATATCCTTGGAATATCCCTAATTTCATTAGCCATGAAAAGAACTTTATTCCATGAAGTTTCCTTCTGAGGCTCCAGTTAGACCTATTGTTGGGCAAGAAAGGCTGATCATTCACTGAACTGCTGAATAAACCCTGAGAGGTGAGCATGGACAGGCAGGGTAGCTAGGATAATTGATGTGAAGGACAGCATACACATGAAAGGGCACTGAGAGACCTGAGCTTTGGGAAGCGCTTGGACTCTTGAGGAACATCTGGTTGCTTCTACAGAGATGACACTGTGCCATCTAGGTCTTTGAAGTTTGCAGTCTTAGAATGAAAAGAGCCCTGATACACTCTTGTGGCTCTGACACACGGCAGATTCTCTAACAGTGACATTTGGCTGTTGTAAGTATTAAAGTATTTTTGTTTGAATGTTTATAAAGTGCTGTGTAGTGTTGTTAGATAGTATTACTGGGTGTTTGATTATTTGAAAGGATTATAGACTGGTCTTCTGAAGCATAGAAGCTTTTTGGTAGGATTCTGTCCACTGTTGTGTCTTAAACAATCTCAAGTATTATAATGTTGCTGATGAGATACATAGCCAATCTCTCCTAAAACAGATTCAACATACTAGCCAAGGCCCAGATTCACATGAGAACCCCAAACAGACATTGTGCTGTGTCTAAAGTGGCCAAACCCTCTCAAGAATAAGAGTTTACATGCTTGGATGTAATGTTCTAAATAGGATACTCAGGTAAGAAATGGGCAGCCAGGGATAGTACAGAAAACTTAAGCAAATATGTCACACTGTATTTAGGCATTTAATCAAACTAGAGACTCTTCATCTGTTCCTGAGGACTGTGTGGTTTGGCTGTTTATACTGTATAGGTATCCAGATAGAGGTAGTGAAAAGCAGTAACTCAGATGGTTAACTAGGGATGATGGTTAGATGTGGTAGCAGGGGTGAGTGACTACCAGGGAGGGTAGCCAGTGAAGTAGCTCAGGTAATAAGCTTCCTGGGAAGTCATTTCTTCCATGTCTTAGGTGTGAAGTCTTTATTAGGATCTTTATCAGTGTCTTATAGCATGTTCAGAGCTGTAGAGTCATTGTGACCAACACTCTAGCATTGCCTCACCGCACAGCAAAATGCTGCATCCCTTGGCACCACAGTGTCCTCTGGACCCAGGCAGCCATTAACTCTGCTTCTGTTTCTACAGGTCTACTCAGAGGTAGGGTATGTGATCCTTTTAAATATATTCTTTCAATTAGCATAATGGTTTCAAGGCTCAGCTGCATTGTAACATCTATCAGTCTTTATTAACTTTTGTGACAGAATAATATCCCAAGACTTGATTGGATTTGATTGAGCACAGTAAGGATGTAAGAAAAACTTTGGTAATCAAGTCACTGTGGTTAGAACAGCGTTGAGGATATCAGGATGACACTTGGACCTGAGTGCAACACACAGCATTCCAACACTCTGGGCTGAAGCAGGAAATTGTACATTTGAGGCCACTTGGGCCACATAATTCTAAACCAGTCAGAGCAACAGTGAAAAAGGTACATGAAGGAAGACTGCCTTGCAGTTTTGCATCCTGTTTGCAACTCCGTCCTGTGTCCCATGGAAGCCGACCTCCAGAATCCTGCCCCCCCCCCCCCGGCCCTCACTGTTACTGAGGGAGCATCTAGGAGAAACTCTAGGGATGGGAGAAGAAAGGGCTGGGCAGCCAGTACCAGCCAGAGCCTCGTGGGACCTGGGGTTGCTCAGTGAACATCAGGTAATATGCATCACCATCTCCTCTCAGCCACACACTTCTAAGCTTTAAGCTTAGAAGACAAACTGTTGCTTTGATGCTATGAACATTTTCGCAGATCTCTGAGATGCTGGGCATTTCTCATTTAAGAACCAATAAGAAAGTATTTCTGTCACATGAAAATCTATGTAAATTGCCAGGATAACCAGATGGTAAGCTTGGAGTGTCAACATAGTGAGGACAATATATATTTAGAATGGATACCTTAATTAGGACATAATTTTTCTAGGTCTAGGATGCTTCTAGCATAAGAGTCTAAGAGTTGAACAGCTTTCCATCTTTAAACACAGTCAAGAAATGGGAATGGAATAGTTTTTTACTAAAAAAGCCAACAGTTGTGTAATTTTTATATGAAGTGAACAGATTTGAAAACTACTGTCTAAGGAACTGTGTTTATTCCTTGGTGCAGATAAAACAGAGGAACAGGCCAACAAATGGGGATGTGAGGGACGAAGAGCTGGTTTGCAGTCAGATAAGCGGCTACCCAGTCTGCACCTGAACTGTTTTCAAGAATGCTGAGATTGGCATGGACCTTGGTATTAGAAACTTAGGTGGGGCTGGAGAGATGGTTCAGCAGACAAGAGCCTGTCCTGCTCTTCGGAGGACCCATGTTCTGTTGCTAGCACCCGACATGTTGCTGATTCCAACTTGTAAGATGTAAAGACATCTCCAGAGGCTTTATATCCCATTTCCCTCCTCCTCTGCTCAGGCCCCACTCCACTGACCTGTGCCTCTACCTTCCTGGCTCCTTTTGGATTTTCCTTTCTTCCTCCTTCGCTTTTAAGGACACTTGGTTCTGAATAACCCAGTCAACTCTCTCCAAGTCAAGAGCCTTAATTTAGTTGTAAGTGGAAAACCTTTTTTAAGCCATAGAAGAGAACATGTTTCTAGGTTGGACAATTAACCTGGGGATATCTTCAAGAGCATCATTCTGTCTTTCTTGGTCCTTCAAACGTAAGTTTGTACATGTAGAAAGAATGCCTTTTGAAGGCTGGACCAAACTATACAGAGCATAATTAAATTGTAGTAGACTCCTCTCAGATGTCTGCTGCTGGTGCTAATGCTGAAGATTAGCACAGCATGGACTTTCCAGTTTTGAGTCAGACATCTTCATGTAACTATGGAGAGCGTGATTTAATCATGGCGCAGTGATCCTCTGGACAGAAACTGTAGCGTGCATGTTCACACTGAATTTGATTTCTTTACATTTCTGAGGCATGATTATGAACCAAAAATAGTGTGTGTAAAATACTGTATGCTTTAGACCCCACTCGAAACAAAAATATCTGCAGGCCTCTGTGCCAGGTGGTGTGGGGGACGCCGGAAGAAGCATACGAATAAGATGCAGACTCTGCAGTCTAGGAGCCCACAGCCAGGGACGCACACTATACTAGGCGGATGTGCGATGGATGGGAGGAGCAGGAAATGAGCTGAGGGACCAAGGAGTGGCAGTCTGGAGGTGAGTGAGGGTGGGGCCTAGAACAGACAGAGAGACAGACAGAGAGACTGGAAGTAGGAAGTATAAATGTAATGTAAAAGCAGAGAAATGCAGCAAGAGGAACAATAGTTATGTTATGTATCCCACTTGCTGCCCTCCATAGAGGACCTTCATATAAATAAGCCATTGTTATCCTTGTCGCTGTGACCAAATAACCCGATAAGAAGCAACTGAAGGACAGGAAGGTGTTATTTGAGCTCGAAGCTTGAGGAATGCAGTTCGCTGTTGCAAGCAGTCATGGTGGCCACCCTGCGAAGCCACACCACCTCCGCAGTCAGGAAGCAGAGGCAAACACTGGTGGCAGCTTCCTTTCCACTCTGCATTGTTAGTGCCCCAGCCCATGGGGCGGTGTTGTTCACATTTGTGGCAGGTCTTCCCTCACTTAAACTCTTCTGGAAGCATCCTCAGAGACACACCCTGGGGTGCGTGTGTGTCCATAATACTTTTAAATTAAGGCAAACTGAAGCATCACATCACATCAACCCTTTGGACCCTAAGCTGGTAAATTGACTTCCTTTCTCAGGCACATCTCCCCTTCCCCATCCAGTACTGCAGCTGTGACTCAAGGAATGGGTCTTTCCAGTTCCTACTCCTCTTGTTCTCTTTTGTATCTAACCAGAATGATCCATCTGCAAAGTATACCTGACTCTGTAACTTAAAGCTCCTCAGATCCTGTAAAAATGGGGCTGCCATCCTGAACTCTTCTTCACCGGAGCCCTCAGATGGAGCTCTGCCCATGTTGGACGTTGCTAGCCCTTTCTCTTTCCACATATACCCCAGCTAGAACTTGCTCCCCTCCCCCATGCAGACGGCTTCCTGCCGTCCGTCTGGAATGTTCTCTTCCACCCGAGTCCTGCTGCTGTTCTCACTCGTGGTGGTGTTTGTCCCCTCACCCTAACCCTATCTTCCCAGGAAGACTGTTGATTCCCTAAGGCCTCGAGGATGTGGACATTTTGTCTAGTTCCAGCCTTTGCACAGGTCTAGACACAAAAAGCCAGACAGCCAGTGTTTGCTACATTTAACCAAACTGAGCAGGAAGGCATTGCTTTTTGCCATTTGAGTGGCAGTACAATCACGTGTGATTCGAGGACACTTAAAAGCTGAGAGAGCTACACATCAAAGCTCTTGAATATCATGAAATGAATATCCGAATTCATGGGCTGCTCAGATTGGGGGTATGAATAAATGATTTCAGATGGATTGCATTTTCCTCTCAACATTAAATACTAGGAAATAATGAATTTTGGTGACATGTATGAGGTAGCAGTGTTCTTGGCTTTTGTAGAATATTTTCCTTCCTTCTCAGCTCTCTGTACTGCTTGTCATAGATGTCTGAGAAGTTTGTGTCCCCCGTCCAGTCTCTCGAGAGACAGGAACTGAACCACAGATTCTCCTTTTCCTCTGTGTTCCTATAAAACACTTCTGATTTGAATGCTTGCTTTACATGGGAAGTTTTTGCACTCAAATAATTTGTGAGGGAGTTTGCTGAAGAATAGAATAAAGCATGTGGAAGTCCCTCCTGGGTTCCTCGGTTCCCTTCTGTGCACAAGGCAGTCATAGGCTGCTTCCCCAAGCAGTGGGCCACACACTCACATGTGGTGTTTTTAGTTTTTGCTTCTAATACTCTGATGGGTGAGTCATTTTTAAATTCTGCTTAAGGAGGTGGTTGGAAGATGATTCAGTAAGTAAAACGCTTCAGGTGCTAGTGTGAAGAGCAGAGTTCAGTCCTCCAACCCACATAAATGATGAGTGGGTGCGGCAGCTGTCCTGGGATCGCAGTCCATGGGAGATGAAACAGGAGATCCTTGAATCAAGCTATCCAGATAGACCAGCTTAATCAATGCACTCTTGGTTCAAGTGAGACACCCTACCTCAATGTATCAAGAGGAGAACACTCAAAGAAGACCTCTGGCTTCCACATGTGCACACACAGGTGTGCTCACCCATGCACACACACCTACATAGGTGCATATACAAATGCACTAAACACATAAAAGAGTAGCAAATCTTCTTATCAAAAAGCCTTGGGGGATGATCTGTTCATGAAGATGCCACATGCTGGGTGTGTATATGTGTGTGCTGATACATGCACATATTCACATACATGTTCCTGCTACTTGCTTCTAATGAGTATGTGGTTTTCCTCTTTGTTCTTGCTTAAACACTTGAGTCAGTTTTCTAAAACCAGCAACTGAGAAAAGTTTTTTTTTTTTTTTTTTTTCTGCACTTTTTGCTGTCACTGAGTAGGTGTGCCTTCTGTATAAATGCATGACTTTGGAAGGGAAAGCTTCCAGAGCTACGATTTTCATTTTGATTTTTAGAAGTATGTGCACTTTATATTTTGATAGCTGCTAGCTGACAGATTTCTAAAAAGAGATACTTGAATGGCATCTAATCTCGTTCTTGTTCCCCTTTTCACATTTTCAAAATTTTTATGAATCCTTTTCACATTCTTAATCTAATGAGCATGATTTACCATAATTTAAATTTTTATTCTTCTAAACTAATGAATTGATAACTGTTGCTTATATTTTTAAGCCCATATATTTTTCGGTGAGTGGGTGAATGTGTGTGTGTGTGTGTGTGAGTTGAGTGAGAGAGAGAGTTTAAATGAATTTGAATGTGGTATGTGTGTGTGTGTATATGTGTGTGTGTGTGTGTGTGTGTGTGTGTGTGTGTATGTGAAGGCCAGAGGTCAACTTCTAGTGTGTTCTTCAAATACTACTCACCTTGAATTTGAGACAGGCACTCTCATTTTCCTGAAGCTTGCCGTTTATGAGAGGCCGGCCAGTCAGCTCGCCACCCTAGAGACCTGGCTGCTGTACTTCCCAGCACAGGCGTTTCTCTCCCACACCAGACCTGCCCTTTTTAGGTTGATTTTGGGGATTGAACTTAGCTACCCATGTGACTTGGCATGCAGTTTACCCACCCAGCCATCCCCCAGCTTCTCTGGTTTGTGTGTTTGTTTGTTTCTGATAGCGGGGAGGGTTTGGCAGAGGCTGAGGCCATGCTAGATTTGCTACCTGCTACTGAGCACCATCCCCATTGTTCAGGCTGTTATACCTTTATATTTTTATAACACAAACATTAAGCTTTTATATTATATTTAAAATTATATTTTATATTATATTTATATTAATTATGCCTAATTAATAAATATTAATTAATTAATATTCACATTAATTAAATATAAATATTTTATATTTATAAATATTTATATTAATATTAATTAATTATATACTAATAATTATATAATTATTAATTAATAATAACTATATTATTCCTTCCTAGTTATATCTTAACTATCAAATATATTTTTCATCATAGAAATTTTAAATATGTTTATCATAAGACTTTTCTGGCCTTTCTTTTCTAAATGTTATTTTTGAAAGTCCAGTCTAGTAAGATATATCCTTGAGGTTCTTAGACATTTTATTGTTTGATAGAAACTAGAAATTATCTTTTAATTGACTAGTAATCATGATATTTTAATTGCTATTTATTAATATTAAAACTTTTTTTAAAATATGGGCTCCCCCACCCCATGAACATCCTAGATTACTTCATTTATTCAAGCCTGCTTTTATGTATTCTAGTAAAACTTCATCTTTTTCAGATGTATCTTACACACATTTGGTATTTTTATCTGTGTATTTTATAGCTTTATAATAGTGAATATGATGATTTAAGCATGTTTTATTGCTTTATTTTTGGCATGTAGAAAATTATATTTATTTTACTTCATTTTATTAAACTTGTCATTTTGTGGACTCTGTTTCTGGAAGGAGCCTCTTTTACTGTGATTTATCAGACTACATTTTAAGGTTTGCTGTAATATTTGTTTCTTTTACAACTTTATTAACTATTGACCTTTTATTATTAATTAATATATTCAAGGCTACATTTCCCCTTGATTGTCTTTGTGATAACCCCCTTTTGATAAGCATTCACCACTGGTCACTTCTAACCAGACTGAGATTTTAATTTTGATTTTTTTTTTCTCTTATAGTCATGGGTTACCTTTTGCCATTTTAACTGTCTCCTGGGGTGAATCAATTAAAGAGACCTGTTTGTTACTTTCCTTATTGCTGATCAAAATACCTGAGTAGAATCTACATAGGAAGGAGGGTGATTTGGGGGATGGCTTATAGTTTGTGGTGATAGGTCCATCCTGGCAGAGAAGAAGGCAGGAAGGCAAGAGCATGAGGCCACTGGTCATGCTGCATCCACGATTAGGAGTCAGGGATCAGTCCTCTGCCCACTGTCAGTCTGAGCCTAGTCCATGGGGTGCTGCTCACAGGTAGAGTGGGTCTTCCCACTTCCACTATAGACACTCTTTCACAGGCACCGCCGAGGTGTGTCCTCCTGGTGATCCTGGGAAGTTAACAATAGCAGCTGTCACTTATTAGTGGTAAAGAGGTTTCTTTCCTGCCATGCATGATGGGCTGCTGTGTCAGGCTCCTGTTTCATGAAAGTTCATCATAGCAGAAGCACACGGTGGGCAGATGTGCTGACACATGCCAGCTGCAAATCAGAGGAAGAAGAGCAGGGCCAGGGTCCATTGCTCCTTCAAGATCACACTCCCAGTGACCTGATGTGCTGCCAGACCTTGCCTTCTTCAGGTGTCATAGTCAACCAATAACCCTACACACTGGGAACACAACCTCCAGCACAGAGGCCCAATACACATTGTAGACACACAGTGGAGAAAGTGTAGTTGATGTTCTCATTTTGTTTTAGGGGGAAGAGAGCGCAGTTGATGTTCTCATTTTGTTTTAGGGGGAAGAGAGCGCAGATAATTTTTTTTTCTTTTTCACCATTTAGTTAGAAAACACAGACTTTAATTTCTGTTTTAAATTTTTTGTAATTCTTTTGGGGATTTTTGTTCAGTTTTTGTAAGTATTTTTTTGATTTTTATAAATAAGTAAATTATTTTTGTCTCATATAATTTTAAGTATTAACTAATATACATTACTGGGAGAAATCTCTGAAGGTATCAGGCAGAGTCAACCAAGAAAAGATGAGAATGACAGCTGAATTCAGACCTCGTCATCCTGGATCAAGACTTCAGAGCCTCTGAGGCCAGGTGGTTCATTATCAGCATTTAAAACACAGTACAATTTGGGAAATAGTTTCCTGGTGTAATGCAATCCCTGGTGCACAAGGAAGCATAATTACATCAAAACTCAGCTCAGGGTTCATGTCATTTCCTCCAACAAGATGAGTTTTAGAGATAGGCTACCTGTACCAACTTACGGGCCTAAGGGTCTGGCCTGGTCTCAGTGTTACAGAGAGTATAGAGGCCATAGAGCTATTGGCCACCTCTGGTCCTGGTTGTAGAAGCTTAATATGTCCTGGAACAATGGATAATGAAGATCATAAGGACATTAATTACTTCTAATATCCAGATTTTTGGATGGAAGAAAAGATTGTTTGTTGTTTTATATCTTTCCCATTGGAAAGACAGTCCTCTGTGCATGGCAGGCCTGGTTTCTCTGAAGATATGTGGGCACAAGGGTCTTTGTGCTGTGCTACCAACATATTACTTCTTCTGACCTTTTTTTTTTTTTTTTACTGTCTTAATGTTTTGAAAGTGATATAGACATGGTACCCAGATATACTTGTAAATTTGTAATACTTAGTAAAATTTCAACATTTTTAATTTATTTTGATGTGTAGTGCAAAATATGACTTGCTCTCTATACTATAAATTTTATATCCTGGCATCCAACCAATCATGGGTGAAATATATTTGAGAAATGATTTTATGTGTCTTGAACTTCTATATAAATTTTTCATAATCCTAAAATATGCAATATAGAACCATTGCATAGACTCTACCCTGTAATAGACACTGTGTGTAATATAGAAATGATTTACGATATATAAAAGAACATGCATGTGTTTTATGCAAATCCTGTCATTTTGCATAAGGGTTTTGAGCAACCTTAGACCTCTGTGAGACGATCTGGGATAAATCCACAGCAGATGAATGAGGATAACTGCAGATGTATTGTGTCACCTTCATCAATTTTGTCTAAAGTCAACTGTACTTAACAAGATCACTCTTGACTTAATGCTAAATCGTCATGGTCAACTCTTTTGTGACATCATCATTGGCTTTGACCTCAGTAAAGATCACAAATGTGAACCTGTCTCCTGTGCTCTGTGTGGCTTCTGCTCTAATGAGCTATTTTGTTTAATTCACATCATCATGATAAATAAAATATTTAATCTTACTCTAATTCTCCTTTTGTGAACTGTTGCGTTTAGTGGGTTTCTTTGTGCTCTTCAGCCCTCTTTGCTAATTATATCTTCTATATTTTATGTGATGTTTGTTTAAACACAATGTCCAACCCCATGTTGACATTAAGTACCATTTTCCTCTATTCTTTTCTTCTATTATTATTATGAGTAAAGTCTCATTTTTATCCATGTATCCCCTTGTTCATTTTCTACTATTCTTATCAACTAGGCTCTTTACACTCTTGATCCCTGCTTCCCCTGGCTTTTCTAGTGTCTTGTTGAAGTGGTCAGCAAGTATATTTTCAGTTTGTTATTTGTTTTTGTTTCTTCACTTTTATGTTTTTGAAAGACTTATTGTGTTTGTGTGCGTGTAAGGACAGTTGAATGTGGATGCCAGAGTCACTGGCTGTTGTGAACCACCAGATGTGAGTGTTAGGACACAAACTTGGGTCTTCTCCAAGGGCAGTATGTTCTCTCAACTGCCAGGTGATCTTCCTAGCCCCCTATTTTTAGTTGATTGTTGTGAGTTTTTTTGATGTTGTTGTTGTTGCTTTGAGAGACTTCTGAGTCTCGTTTTGATCTTCTAGTTCACCACTCTATAATGCCTAGTTGGTTTAATAGGTTTATAGTATCTTTAATTTCTAAGAATTTTTCTACTTATGACACAGGCCATTTGTTTTTTATCATGGACATTTATGAACATTTTAAGAATATATAAATATTCATGTACACACCACACACACACCCTCCAATGTCCTCGGTCAGCTTCTGTTCCATCACCAGTTTTGATGGGTAGTTGCCTCTTTTCATGCTATATTGTAATCCCTTCATCAGTATTTGCTGATGTTCCTGGATGAGCATCTTGATTGAAAAGTATTAATAGTGACATCTTATTTGCTCAGCACATTGAGAATCCCTAGTGAACTAGCAGAAAATAAGACTTTCAATAAAAGCCTTTGTTCTGTGGATGCAGAGGGAAACAGAGACACATCTCGAAACATCTCTCTTTTGAGGAGAGTCCACAGCCTCACACCCAGGTGCTGGAGACCAGAATTTGTCAGAGGTACTTCTAAGAATTTCAGCTCATACCATTACATCACTCATGCATATAACTACATGATACACATGGGCAATAATAAAATTTATAGATCCAACAACCCACTCTATCCTTTGCTACTATTTCTAATCTTATTAGTTGTGGCTTCCTTTGTGTGTGTGTTGACAAAAATTTCCTTTTTTTATGATTTGTTAATCCCAGAGTCCTGCTAAGTTTTATTTTATTGTTTTTATTATTTATTTTACAATTGACATATCTCCCTAATATTCTAATGTTTATTATTGTGATATTCCTAGAATGTTTTGCTTTATAGACATTTTTGGTGATACTAATGTAATTTACCTGTTTTCTCTGGTCAGTTATTACATGATATATTCTTCCTGTTGTAAGTATGATATTAAACAATCCTCATCTCTGACTCCACGTTCATCAAATGTGTTTCAGTGTATGATCAAAGTCCGATGCCTAAGAAACTTCTGAGATTACAGGCTGAGAGCTGGAACCTGCTTTGTTGATCCTCGTGTGTTTTAGGATGTTCTCTTGATACATCTTCCTTCCCCAACTACCTGACTTAGAACATAAAACTCTACTGTTAAACAAAACCATCCAAATGTAAAATGTCTCTTCAGCCAGATAGAAAAACAGATACATAAATTAGATTATAACTGATTCTGATTTTCATTGTCTGATCAGACTATCCACATTGTATTTTATTCTCTCCTGTTTCCCCTCTGTAGGTAGTAAGCAGGTGTTTTATAGTCAGCGTCTAAGTGTCAGCATCATTGTAAATCTGTTTCTATTCCTATGGACTCCTCTCCTTCCCAGAATACGGTCTTCTCCTTAAACCTAAAATAATATTTTTAAGCATAGAGTGACTGCAGTGTTGAAAAGGCTCCACCTGCTGCAGCCTCTGAACGCAAAGGAGAGGGTGAGGGGCTTAGTTCATGTGGGAACAAGCTGATTTTGGACTACATGGAAGGTTAGCTAGCTCTGGTTCTGCTTGTCTGCAGCTCAGATCCCTGCATCACCTTTTTTCTCACTAACATTCACAGAGAAGCTTTGCTTTCTTAGGCCTAAAAAAAGTGCAAGCATTATCCAGGAGGTGGTGGAGCACACTTTTAATTCCAGCACTCAGAAGGCAGAGGCAGCTGATCTCTGTGAGTTTGAGGCCAGCCTGGTCTACAAAATGAGTTCCAGGACATGCAGGGTCTTTTACACAGAGAAACCCTGTCTCGGAAAATTAATTTTTAAAAAGTGGAAATGTTTACTGTTGCCATAGTTCACTGCTCATGTCGTTAGTCCTGCCATGTATATAGTTAGACCTTGGAGACTACATGGAGGGCTGAACCAGAGATTTCCTCATTCCCCTTGGGTATTAGATTTTGTGACTCTTACCTTAAGGTACCAAAGTTTGTCTTCTCTCTCCAGTTGTTTGTAGGATGGCAGATTTTCCAGAACACTTATGTCTGGTATCAACCTGAGGCCAAGGATGGGAAATGCTCCTGAAGATCACTGTTATGTTTTTATTCAAGGGCTTCTCAGCCTGTTGGTTTTTTACCCTCACTTCTTCTAGTTGTGTTCCTCAAAACAGCTGACCTCCCGATCTTTGCTCTTTCAAATTCTTCTCAGCAGGTAAATTGACCTGTTGAATATCACTCTGATCTTCATGGAACAAACAGATGTAATTCATTATCATCCTGTGAATCCTCCCCAAGTTCCGGGCAGTATACTGTTGGTGTTAGGATGAGAAGTCCTCATGCTGCGCTCTCTCTCTCTCTCTCTCTCTCTCTCTCTCTCTCTCT
The DNA here is from genome assembly GCA_004025045.1 of Sigmodon hispidus. NCBI lineage: Eukaryota > Metazoa > Chordata > Mammalia > Rodentia > Cricetidae > Sigmodon > Sigmodon hispidus. The sequence continues at coordinate 40,754 of PVIH01013400.1, forward strand.
CTCTCTCTCTCTCTCTGTGTGTGTGTGTGTGTGTGAGAGAGAGAGAGAGAGAGAGAGAGAGAGAGAGAGAGAGAGAGAGAGAGAGAACAGGTTATTTCAGTAGAGACAGGTGTATGTGCCCTCAGTAAGCTGTTCTGAGCTGACATTGGATACTCATTTCTTATATCATGGTGTCTGATTATATATGTCTCCACTATGACATTGTACATCTCTTCAGGTTAAAGATGTTTCACTCCTGGTTGTGATTACTTTAGGTAATCATCCATAGTAAGTTCTCAGTAGTTACTTTTATATAGTTATGGAATAAATTATATTAATGTCATGGTCAACAAGCTAACTCTTGTCATTCTTGTCCTTTGTCCTTTTGTTACTGTTTTGTTTTGCTTGCATGTAGCTCAGGCTAAACTCAGATGTGTTGAGAAGACTGCCCTGGAATTTGCATCATGAGGGGCCTGTTCTACAGGTATCTGATGCTATTCCTAGGTTGATTGACATCTTCAGTTGGATAAATAGTATTGCCTTTAACAATGTTAAGTACTATCCATAACCTCAGAGAGAGATAGAAATTTTATTTCATTACAGAACCTGGTATATTCTGTGTCTCTAAAATAATGTAAACAATAATAAAAATGACTTTTTTCTCTAACTTCTTGGATTTCCCAAAGAGAATTTTTTTTTAAGATGAAGGGCTTTAATCATGGGGTTTCTGCAGATGTTATGGTTGTTAGGAGACGTGCATGGATACCTGTGCTCTGTTTTGTCTCCCACCCACCACTGACACTTATATTTCCCCTTAGGGGAAACAATCATGAATTGAAAAGAGAAATTGAAATAAAATGTACCAACCACACAAAAGTCTTACCCTTCAAAAATGATGTTCCCATTTCAAGATAATCTGCTCTCATTATGAAGCTATCAGCACAGTTTCAGTCATAAACATGACACTGAAAGGAAAATAAACAGCCATTTAAGTTACAATCTATTCCAATTTCAGAAAAACTGAACCCTCTAAAATGTTAATTGATCAAAATGGGGGGGAAGGCAGACTTCAGGTGCACAGACCAGCAACATGATGTGGAAGCCGCTATGGACACTGACTTTGAGTTTAAATTTGCAAAGTAAATAAGTAAAGCAAGGTCAGAAGACCATCCTGATAAGGCAAAGAATGTTAAGAGGGATGCTATACTTCTGTTCTGTATTTCAAACACAGAGCCAGAAGATAATGTGTGAAGAATTAAACTGCCATTGTTCCTAGCTATGAAAGAATGGTTCCAATGGTCAGCTTCTACACCTTTCTTCCTAATTTAGAAGTGAACCCTGCCTCTATGTCATCTCAGGAACCAAAGAGCAAATGGCTTTTTCTTTGGTAGCAATCTAACCATGAGGGATAATCTCAATATGATTTCTTTTTCATACCTGTTACGAGAACATCACTACTGCCAAGTGTGGAGGCTCCTGTGTACAATCCCAGCACTTGGGAGGAGGATTAATTCGAGTTCTGGGCAAGCCTGGACTACATAGTAAATTCTAGGCCATCCTGGGCTATACAGAGTAATACTGCTTCAAAAATAGAAAATAACTAAAAGGGCCACCATTCTCTACAAACTTTCCAGTCCCTTTTATTCTAGACCTTTCTTTGGTTCTTTCAATTCTTCACATTTTTCAGTTGACAGTTATTTATGTAACTTGTTTGAAAGGCCACAGATAATCCACTCAGCACAATTCCACCAAACACTAACTTTTATCATCAAAGGCTTCATCTGAACTCATCTCTCTGGTCATCCCAGTTGTAAAGGTGGTTGATGGGGCACACAGGGTCACAAATACACTTCAGAGCGACCAAAAATCGTGACTGTGCTTTCCTTTCAGTTGTCTTCTGAATACAGCACCCCCGTGTTTCCACTCCCTGGGTGGAACAAAGACTCCCCTCCTTCCCTTGCCTGCCTCTCTAAAGTGGAAGTCTTTTCTCCCCACTGCTCAGGCTTACCACATGGTTCATGGCTCTGCTCCATCAGTGGATTGGGAATCATGCAGCTTCCATCTCTAGCCCTGTTCATCGAGCAGTGAGCACACAATCCAAGTAGAGTGAATGTGCTTTAGATTCTGGTCCAAAAATGTATTGAACCTCTATGGTTAGAACTTCAGATAGTTATTGTTTTTTTTTTTTTTTAATGAGCTGCAGTTCTTCCCAAATATTCATGCATGAGGCTTATTAATAATTTTCTTCTCTCAGTGACTGAAGATGAATCCTTTAATTTGAAGTGGCCTGAACACTAATGAGTCATGTCATTACTCCAGGATCCTTTAAGTTGGCTTTTATTTTTTCTCTTGGACTCGGTGAGGTAGAAATTAAGGACAGTGTTCATTAGCTTTTATATTTTCTGAAGCATCTGTTCATGGCTTCAAATTGATCCATCCTAAATATTTATTTGTCTATAAATGCCACAGAGCCAATACTTCACTTTATAGCTCTTTCTTTTGATTCCCAAATACAGCATCTCCTTTGAAAGTTCCGTCAATGCCGTCATTTGCAATTTAAATGCTTTGAAATATTCTCCTTCCCGCTGTGTTTTTGAATACTTCCTTCATATCTAGTTGGTGCAGACACTTTAGTTCCTAATTAAACTTTATTGTTTATGAGGTTGTTCTCATTAATAGACATAATAGTAGAAAAAAGAAGAGATGGAAAAGGCTAGTTTCAGCAGACTCCCTGATCTCTGCTTTCATTCTTAACCCTTCTCATGGCCATGGATTCATGCAAGGAAAGAATGGGGAGAAAATAAAACACAAAGCAACTCCTCAGTTCATGCTTTTGAGAATTTACTAGATGTTCTGGAAGACAAGTGGTTAGCTTAGACATAGCATCTGAAGTGCCTTCAAGATGAATCTCCTCATTGCAGGCACTTTCCGCCAGCGAATACCCAGTTTTGCGTTGGTGACAAAGAGAAGCATAGATTGCACACACAATGCTTGCATTATACTCTGAGCCTTAAAATACTTTTATTGTGAGAGAATACACTTGAAGGGTCTGATGGTGTCTAGTCCTGAAGAGATTTGCTGTATTGCATCAAGGTTGAAATGCCCAGGAGGCTGACAAGCTTATTGCCCATTTCTGAGATTAAAGAGTTTTGGAAAAATGTTCTCTCCTGGCAGTTGTAATTGTGTCTGTGAAGTCAGTGTTCATTTTTCTTGAGCACTGGGGATTGAGTGTTTCTGTCTATATTTTCCATTTTTGTGACTAATTCTAACAAACACACAAACAAAATACGTTTTAAAGCATCGCCAATGAACCAGAGGATTTGATATCAGCCCACCAGCTCCTAACATCCTTCCAGTGTCCACCACTAATAAGCAGTCATAGACATTGTCCTGTCTGTGGTATCACAGACTATCTTTTTAGATGGTTGAGAAGAAGGAAAGACATTAAAAATATGACTCTTCCTTCTTAAAAATATAGTCATAGAAATGGCCCCTGAGAATAACCTCAGCAACTTCAAGAGAGCCTTACATGTGTGTAAGAAGCACTCATGAATGGCTGAGCTGTTATTTAGTTGCTAATATAGGGCATCTAAAGGAAGCAGTATACCACCTCAAGAGGAGTAAGAAAGCATGAGCAAAACAATAACTATACATGCAGACTCTTGATGGACAAAGCAGCTGTTCCACTCCAGCCTTGCCCAGGAATATACTTCTATCATCCCACTAACCCCTGACAAGCACCTGACCTCTTGGGTGGTTTAAAGCATTTCCAGCTTTACACCCTAGCGAATGATCATTGTATGTTAACACAGACCACATCTATTCCATTTTATTTTATTTTATTTTTTACAGGCAATCATTTAAGATCCAAGAGTTTATCATTTTAAGATAGTTTCAATATCATACCTTAGACTTGAGAGTGAAAACATCAAAGCCCAGAGACAGTTAATATTATTTACTTTCTGAGCATTGACTGTATGTCTCACATTGCCCTAAGCCTGTGGTTATTAGTTAATCTCAGAAAGCTTACTGAAGTAGGTTTGACAGCCTTTCCTCACAGTGGAAACACCCTGGAAAAGACTGAGCTCCTCTCAGGTGAGGAGTAATGTCAATCGGTTTGAACCCAGGTTGGCCTCATTCTAGAACTGCTGTCCTGCATGGCTTCCTCTTTATTCCCTAGTGTCTTGAGCAAGCAACATAGGCTGGTGTGACCAAAAGATGATCTTTACTAAGCAGACATGAGCCCTGCATGCCAGTCTAAGGTCCAACTTTTATGTCATTTGAGGAATGGTAATGTCTTCAAATGACAAGGAAACTAAAAACTCTGTAATAGACATAGATAGAACCATGCCGGTTAGCAGTACTATACTATATTTTTAGTCTGAGATAGAAAATAGTTGGAATGTAAGTGTCATTGAGGTACATAACTCTGAGCATTTATTAATCAGTGGATATGACCGTAAGGGAGGACCATATGATTGGAGAATGGGCATTTGATGTTGAAAATGCTGTATGATTACTGCTTTTCTATAGTTTAGCCATTCGGAAGTGAGCAATTCTTATCATACAGCTCTTGCCTGTTGAGCATTGCCTCAAGGGCAATCTTCCACAAAGTTAGGGGCTGTTTCTCTCATATTCATCACCTCCAACACGTTGTCATTCTTTGCTGCTGATATCTCCTTACTCACTTATACAGGGTTTTCCCCTCCCCCCTTTTCTTTTTCTCTACCAAGTATTTAGATCCAGAAGGTAGAGAGATCTGAGGCAGGGGCAGGCCCTTTCTGCATCTCACATGGACATGGTAGGGATTAATGAATTAACATATTCTGAGATGTTTTAGAAAGTGAAGTGCTATCTAAGTGTCAGGAGTGATTAACTAGCAACCGAGTTATTAGGCACCTGAACATTATGCATCTTTTGCGTATTTCAGAAAATGGATGTGCATATTCATTTGCCGCAGCACTGATATTTGAATGATGTTCAGACACTTAAGTAAGAGTCTAGTCTGATCCTAATTATCTCTACTCTTCCCTGGTTGGTCATGCAGGCCCTCATGTAGCCTATTTATACCAGTGTGAGTAAGACAGACACAATTACTAATCTTGTCGAGTTTTCAGTGTGTCCAAGAAAAGATTCACAGTCAAAATAGGAGTTTGCACTTGTCTGGAAATGGATGATGGGAGGCAATAAGGCTGGGGACTCAGAGTCTGGATGAGGTGCTCAGGTGCTACTCTCTGGCCCCACAACTGGTGATGTGACACTGGGCAGGGCCAGCTTACTTATCTGAGACCTGGAGACCGTCTGCATGTAGTGCTGACAAGAGTTCCATGCACACAGGTGTCGCTGCCTCCGTGTGAATGAAGTGCTGTCCTTACAGCCATCAACCACACTACACTAGGCCAGTCACACCCTTGAAAGAGGTTATTTTCTAGGACTCACATGCAGCTCTTGTTGGTTTGTAGACTATACTCAGCACACTTCCTGTGTGCTGTTACCTTCAAGGCTTGGTCAGGTCAATGAAGGATTGCTTTCATTTCTTTTATCTATAAGGTTTTTTTTTTATCCTGCTTTTTAAAATTCTGTTTTTATTTTTTGAGATCATGTTATAATTACATAACTAACCTTTTCCCTTTCCTCCCTCTAAACACTTTTATATATCCATCTTTGTTCTATTTCAAATTCTTGGCCCCTTTTTTATTAGTTATTTTACACACACACACACACACACACACCATGCACCACACATGTGCGTGCCCACAACCTGCTCAGTTTATATAATGTTTTCCAGGGCTGGCCATTGAGTATAAAATAACCAATTGGTGTGCTCCTCCCTGGAGAAGACTATTTCTCCACTCTTGGCATTCTTTGGGTATCCATAGTTCTTCATATAGGGTTAAGGATGCCTGGTCTTTTTATCCACTTTAGTATTTATTGATGTCATCCTTCATCCTTGTTCAGCTCATGTTTAGACAATCATGATGGTGAGATTGAGGGATATAACTTCTGACATTGTGTGTCCTAGGAACATTTCTCTCTTTTTAGCATCTCTTTTGACCCTCCTGTACAGATATGGGCACAACCTCCTCATGCCTGGCCAATCACAGAATATCTCATCCTAAGATAAATACGTGAACCAGCAGACCACTAAGTCTCCTAAAACACTGAACATGGATTGGAAAGCAAAGACAAAACACACTTCCCTCTGGTTTCCCAACACTAGAAGAGTGTGAGGATGGAGCTGACCGAGGTCAAGATTATTGCTGAGTCTAGAAAGTATAGTGGTGGTCAAAAGGCATGCTGCAGAGGTGAGGGGAAAGATGGAGGAAGGTCTGAGCTCTGTGGTCTTTAGTTTGATCCAAGACCTTGAGGCCCTGGACCCATGCTTTGATCTGTGCACATAGCCCAGCATCCCTTTTAGCCAGGAGGGACAACGAACACATTCCTTTTGTTTCTCTTAAAATAACTTAAAGTGGGTTTTTTCTCTTGCTACTTGAATCCTTATCAATACCAACACTCAATTATTAATACCAATAATTCACCAATTTTCTGGACAAAGGAATTGAAGCCTACAGAAGTTAAAGTAACTATAACAATGTTACCATAAGTAACACTGGCAATGGTATACAGAACTGGAAATGTATGCCCTACTTTATAACCCCTAAAAGTTAATTTCATTTAATAGGACAAGGCTTGAGAGCCAGAACAGGGAGGTAGATATTAATGAAAGGGGAAGTAAAGTCACAGGGCACCATTTTGGCCATTAATGTAGCCATTTCATTTGCTGGTTCATCAACGATTTCTTCAGATAATGAGGAAAAATAAAAAACAATGTTCAGTGTGCAGAACATGTCTCACATTCGAGCCTCTTGGAAAATTGATTAAGGAAATTGCCCCTTCCTCAGAAGGCAAGCTTTCCTTTTTATTAGCACATGTAAACACAGAACCACTTTTGAATGCAAATGTGGGTGACATTTTATTGTTCTGTCAGGTTTAGAAGCTGCCCAGAGCAGGGTGGCAGTGAGTCAGTAAGCATCACTGATGCTGCCCTGAGAATCTGTCGTCTCTGTGTACCCCTGATGGCTGGAGCCATATGTTCCACAATCTCGTGTTAGCTGACATAGGATTGGACAAGGCGCTTCTACATGACCTTCTGGGCATCCAAAAATAGCCTGTGCCAGCCAGATGCAGAATTCTAGCAAGGTCATTTTAAGAGTAATTTCCATTTTGTGTGCTTTTTCTCCCTCATTGGCTGTAAGAGAATGTGATCTGCCTCATTACAATATGATTCAGGTGCAGAACACAATAATGACCTTTATGCCCAAGACTGAAGTTCACAAAATTGATAAGGTAGACTCAGTATAGCAATGAGCGGGGACTATTAGTTGGATGTAGGAACCATGGGAAATTCCTAGCATAATGGGTGAAAGTCAAGGTGGGGCACCAGCTGCAGTCATCTCTGGACTAAGGAAGAGTAAAGCTGAGCTGCTGAGCTGCTCTCCCTGGGGACAGCAAAGTCATCCTGGGGCATGTGCAGTAAGGGATATCATTATCAAGATGGTGAACTAGTCAGTCAGCAGCCAGTTCCCACTCCACTGTGAAAAGCTGGAATGAGGGACAGCCCTCCCCAGACAATAGGCCTGTGTCGACATCATCTCTGATTTCTTTTGCAGATCTTTACTCTGCTTCACCTGTACTGTGGCTTGAATATGAAATGTCTGCCAGAGGCTCATGTGTCTGAGCTGTTTTGGAATGTTGTGGGAAATAGGCCACTGGGATTGGCCTTGAAAGTCTGCAACCCAGGACCAATTTTTGTCCTCTTGGTCTTTCCTGCCTGTTGATACAGTGTTATCAGCTACCTCAAATGCTGCTACCATGCCTTCCATAGCATGACAGGCTTTATCTGTGAACCTGTGCATACCCTTCCTCCGCTTTGTGATAGTTCTTATATAGTTCAGACTGCCCTTAAACCCACTATGCAGCTGAAGATGATCCTGAACTTCTAATCCTCCTGCCTCAACCACAACTAACCCTAAAGGGTGCTGGGCATGGAACACAGGGCTTTCTGTGTTCTAGGGAAGCATTCTGCCAACTGACCTACATCCCCACCCCACCCCAAGTTGCTTCTTATTAAATACTTGGTCACAAGAAAAGCAATTAATATGTTATCTGACCCCACACTCTACCGCTGATGTTGAAACATTGTCCTCTTTCTGCTATGGGTTTCGATGTTTGAGCACTTAAGCAGAAAACCAGAGATTTGTTCAGAAGTCTTCAAAATGAGAGGAAGCTTGAGCATTCCGTTTTTGCTATTAGGGAAGGGCCCCTCCAACACTGTCTGGCATGGCCTTGACAGAGTATTGACCACTGTTGTATTAAGTACACATTTACAAATGGCTCCTAGATGATGAATAATGCTTCAGACCCAAGGGCCTGTACCAGCAAGGCTTTGTCAGAGGTGCTTATCCCAACCCTGGCATCCCCATTGCTGTCTGGACAGTCAGTCTTCAAACCCAGTACTCCAGCTCCCCTAGAAACTATAGGAACAAACCTGCATAGAATGAGGAGTGAAACAGAAAAGTTAAAACCCCTGTTAATGGAGATCAGAAACTACTCAAAAAAGAAGACTCAGGAAAGGCCAGAAGAAGCATGGATGTGAGGGTCTGAGGCAATAGTACTAAAATGATTAGATGGCTGCTTTGTCGATGTCCCTGGAGCACAACTCCTGACCTTGGGTCTATGGAATTGAAGGGAGACCCTGCTGGGAAGGCTCATCACTGTTCATCTTCTCTCCCAACCAAGGACAAAGACTCTGCTTTCCACGCTCACGGAGGAATACCTTTGAAAATTTGTGTCGATTCTGCCATCACTTCAGGACTCTGGGGACTCTGATTATTAGGATGTGGTCACAGAGGTGGCAGGGGTTAATTTCATATTTATCATGAGATCTTACGTGATTTCCCTAAAAGATATTTAATTTCCACTGGGCATAATAACTTGCAGCTGTTGGATTGTGCTGTGTACCAGTGGTGAGTTCTTGTCTTCAGAGATTTATGCAAGTCATTATTTAAAAATAGAGATCCGGGAGTTACAGCTGGCTAATTAATCTACCACTAAGGGAAGTTAAGCAGTGACCCACTTAACTGATTTCAGGATTCTCTGCTTCTCAGAAGCAAACTTTTAGATCTGCCCTGGACAAAGGAGCAAGAGGCTAAGAGCCCCATGATAGTGTTGTAGCCTTCTTGGGGAGCAAGCCTGCATTATCTGGTTTCTGTTGCTATCACTAAATACCTGAGACTGGGTAATTTGAAAGGAAGGCAGTTTATTTAGCTTGGAATTTGGGACTTGGGGAGTGCAGGACATAGTAGTGACATGTGAGTGTTTTCTTACTATGCCACAACATGACAGAAGGCAACTTCATCTTCTTTTCTCATGGTCACCACAGTGCACAGGACCCCATCCATACACGGGAGATTGTCACTGGGGTCCTCCTTCCTGAAAATGCTGCCAGGGTCACCTCATTCTCCCAGTCCTTGGCATGAGCACCTGTTTAGGAAGAGTGCTTCAGCAGTTTGCTAATCAACCCCATAGCTCTGCCTGGCATCTGAGTGCTCCCTGCAATGGCTCCAAGTCACCCCACCACTGTATGCTGTCCCTCTGTGCTGTAGCCCCTCCTTGGCATCTCTCTCCTGTCCTCCTGCCCTCATTCAGACTGACTTTCCCTGAATGTGGCCTGGGTATTAACAGAAAGCTGCCATGTTCTTCCTAGGCCATCTCTAGATTTCCCCCCACCTGGACTTAACAAAAGAAATCTGACATCATCAGAACGTAGTGTTTTTCTCATTGGTCTTTGTGTGGGCCAGTTACAGCACTTCCTGCATGCATTCCTACTTACTTCCCCTCCCCACACAGCCAGGGGTTCTGTTCTGTGTGCTTCTCTGTTGGAATGCTGAAGGCTGCACTCAGCATTGAGACGTCACTCTCATGCTTTGTGTATGTGTTCATGGCATGCATCCCTGCCAGAGTGCTGTGCTGTCTGTGCATGCATGTTAAGTTAGTGCCTGAACTCACACTGTGACTGACTTTATTCCCTCAGCTCCAGACCTTTACATTGCTTGCATCACTTCCCTCTCTCTGTGTCTCCCACACTCCATAGAAGGTGCTCTATATCTAATGCGTCTCTCCAGCATACACAGTCAGGGCTCTTAGACTCAGATTCTTCCATTATCAGTCATCGATTGTGTGCTTCCACAACAAGACCACAGAGTAGGCCCTTCATAAAGAGAAGAGATGTATTTGGCTAGAACGTTTAAGCAGATGGTGGCTGACACTGGTGAGGGCCTCTATAGGGTTCACAACACAGAGGAGCACATCCACATGTATGAGCCAGTCTGGAAAACACCAAGATTGAATTTTCTTACTAACAAAGCCAGTTTGTTATGTAGAAATACTCACTTATGAAAGTAGTACTCTGATCATCTGCTTAAGGTTATACCTCCTAGTACTTCTACAGTGGCAGTGAAATGTCACCATGATTTTTAGAGGAGTTATTAAAGCTAAAGTTCCCCCTACACACATTCACCTCCAGCCATCCCCTTGATATTCATTAACCCATCTGGGCTTGTGATTATTACTATGTGCTATTTTATGCTTTCTTCAGAGCCTTTGGTTTGTTTCCTCTATATTTTATGTGTCTCCTCTCAGATCAAGGATTATTTCTAAGGCTCTTCCCTCCCCTGATTTCACCCATCACCCTCCACAGACCTTCTTTGAAACTCTCCATGTAATTGGTGCTCAATAACCTCTAATTATTTTGTGACATGAATCACATAACTGTGCAGGGATAGGCATTTCTGTTCATAACTGTATCTCCAGTGTCTGGATGATTTCTGGAATGTTGTAAGTAGTTATGAAACGCATTTGAAGTAAGTGGAGTCTCATGCCACATAAGGAAAGGGCTTGGTAATATCTGAGATCAGAATGCCTATGCTCTGTTTTCTGATCTGCCATCAGTGAGGCGTATGACACTGTATAACTTCTCTCAGTCCTGGGTACACCAAATGACATATTGGATTCTCATCCTCTCTAATATCCGAAGACTGTGGCTTCATTAGCAAGTTTCCAGATGAAGCAAGCCCATCTGCAGTGAGAAGTTATTGACAGAATCACCGTCTTAGGAAGTGAGCATGTGAAAGGCAGTGTTGTGTGAAGGAGACAGCACGTCCCGAGCTCTGAGTTTAGACTCTCACAAGAGTTGAGAGAACAAAAGGAACTACCACCTGTGAAGTGTCTAGGAAAGTGTGTGGCGAATAATAGGTGCTATATAGGTTCTGTAAGCCTTGAGATACTCTGTCTGGAATTTAGAAGATTGGTCATCATAGGTAGCTGTGTGTAAACCAGGGTTCCAGGAATCTCAGCATCACTGTTAAAATGAGGTGTCTTTTATAGGCAGTAATTTCCAGGCAACACTATGATTTGTTTTAGGACCAGACTATTTTTTTTTCTGGAAACTGACAATTAAAATCAGGCCATTTACTGATTACTGCTATGAAAATAGAAGCAAAGGCAAAGCCATTTTTCCCCAAACAAACACAGTTTCCCACAATGCCCAAGTCTCCAAATTAATAGAAGTAAAAATCCCAGAGAAGGTCTTGGCCTCACTCTTACACACAGGCACCTTCATCTTGGCCACCCTGAGTATACTCAGTGTTCTAATTTCCTTTCTGTTGTGATGATAAAGCACTAACTAAACCCACTTGGGGGAGAAAGGATTTGTTTGGCTTGCTTTTCTACCTCATGATCCATCAAAAGCCAGGGCAGGAGCTCAAGGCAGAAACTGAAGCACAGGCCATGAGCTGATTACTGGCTTGCTTTCCATGGCTTGCTCAGCTACCATTTTTATACAAACCAGAACCACCTGCCCCAAGGTGGCAATGTCCACAGTGGGCTGGGGTTTCCTCTATGAATTAACAGGAAAGAGAATGCTCCATATTCATGCCAGTCCAGTGGAAACACTTTCTCAGTTCAGGTTCCCTCTTCTTGGGTGTCTTTAGTTAGTCAGATTGACAAAAACTAACTGACATGCCTAGGCTGGGAGAATGGCTGGGCTGGGTTCTCTTTTGGGTGTGAATCTAGAACATACAACGTTGTGATGAAGGATGTGGTCTCAGAGGCAAGCCAAGATCCTCCTACATTATTTATTGTATGCAACTATGTGCTATCCCAGAAGGCTATTGTCAGATTCCAGTGACCATTGAGTTTGAAGAACTTAGAATATTTGGTAGGACACAGCAAGTGATCAATATATGGACCCTCCTATGAAATGATTACGTCAACTATCTTATGTCCTAATTTAAGGGATTGTTTGGTTTAACTAATGGCAAGCTGAGATTGGGGCTACTTTCTCATCTAGTCAGAGCTGTACAAACACAAACACGTCATCCTTTTCTGGGATGGGGACACACACATATCACACACACACACACACACACATACACACACACACACACACACACTTCTCTAAGGGCTGATATGTAGTCAATTGAAATGGTCATCTGCTTAGTGTAATCCTGTCTCTAAGAACTGAGAGTGCTCACACTCAGTGATACACACAGGAATATCATTTTTCTCCCCAATAATATCCATTTAATAGATAGGTAGTGATAGATATATGAGAGGTGCGGTGATAAGCCATCCCCTGTTTGCTCATTGTGAAGACCCTCATTAGGATCAGGGGTCCTCCATGTTAATGGGATGTCACAATCCAATTAGAGAGCTGCACTTTCACATTGCAGTGCTGCTCTGAGAGGCACTGCTGTCTGACATGAAATGTCACCATCTGGGCCTCACCCCTGCCCTCCCTTCCAATGCTTTCATTGTGATCTGCATATCTTCTTTTCCATGGGCATGTCTGGAATGCTGCCATTTTCCAAATGCTGATAAACAGCCAAGTGACAGGCAGCTTACTGCTCTACGGAACAACTCATCTTTAGAAAAGTTGATAATGATTTCAAAAGTTTTTTTGAGTTTTTAACCACAACACAGACAGCAAATGCCCCATTTGTGTGTGATGGTGACAGAGTTGACAAGCAGTTTCAGATCACTGAGAACATTTGACAGCTGTGGAAGCCTCCAGTCGAGCACTGGTTGCATGTTTTTAGATAGGAGTGACTGCCTTAGACGGCCATACACTCAGGGAAGGTCAGGAGCAGGAACAGTGAGCCTCAACAAATGGTTTGATGAGATGAGCCAAGTGCCGTGATACAGTGTCTGATGGGCTGGCTTAGCCCATCTTTCTGATTGGTGCCCCACTGTGATGAATAGAGCCAAGTGGAACATGGGCTCAGTTTCACTTCTAATAATTTTTCTCTATATACCTCAATATCAATTCAGACACCAACATGCAACTAAGTTCTCCTAGAATGCAAAGCATAAGCTTAAAGTAGACACTGTATACCTCTAGTGTTCTACTTGTCTGGCATTCACTTAAGAGTTTTAGACCTGTGACTGGAGTCTGGGGCTCCATAATCTCTGGAGCTGGAGGTAGACCTAAGAAACTGCTCCATCTCAGAGAGCAGAGAAGCAGCCCCCCATCAACTAACCCTGAGAGGTCATTTGCATAACCCTACTCTTCCTGGTCACATGCTGGTATATGTTTTTCAAATTCAGCGAGCAGTCATTCTCAGGGTTAGGGTTTCAGAGATCAGAAAATCAAAATTCTTCCTAATTAATGTCTTACAAAGGTAAAGCTATGCACATGTTTGCAGCTCAGATCATTTTGCTAACTATGTTTGAGTGTGTCTATCCGTATGTTCAGAGAATGTGATGAATCAAAGCTAGAAGTGGGGGTAGTATCAGCCAGTTACTCTTGACCTGATGATTAATCTGTGTATTAACGAGAGTGAATGTGTGTGTGTGTGTGTGTGTGTGTGTGTGTTCCACATTGTAGTAGGTTCTCTGGTGAAGATAAACATGACTCTCCATAAGTACTTGACATGAAAATTTTAGAGGGCCGGAAAGCATTAGGGAAATTATCTGTTTCGAAATTGATGGTTGCATTTAATGAACTTGAGACTGCAGCTCCTTTCAGGCCACCATAAGGACTTTGAACTCCATTGTAAGAGTAATAGAATGTCATTAAACGATTCTAAGCAGGAGTGGTGCTTTGAAAGGTTTTTCTTGATGCTGCTGAGGAGTAGCTGGTAGGGATGCATGAGTGGAAGGATTGGGGATATTGCGATGGGACATGGATGGCCTAGATATGACAGGTGTTACCTGGTGCTACAATTTAGTTCAATTTGAAGCCGATTTTGCAAGTCAGATTTCTGAACTCAGCCATAGACAAGAACAGGGAAGAAGAGAGCTTTTCAAAGATCAGTCTTATATTTAGGGCCAGATCAAGTTGCCACTTAAAATTTGTGCCTGAGAGGATATGTGTCATCAGAAGCTTGGAGCAGAGTTTTGGTGCTGGAAATACATGTAGCTGTGCATGTATACATAATCAGTAGTATAGCCATGGGCGGAGATGAGTTTTGGTGGGAATAAACATTATGGAACTTGTGACATTCCAAGTCCAATCTACAGTGGTCTTGCTAGGCATTTGTGAAGGAACCACAAACCAGAAAGGACATGGTATCAGCCCTTTAGGCTAAGCACATGAAGCCCTTTCTCTGCTGCCTCTATTTTGCTGCAGACCCTGATGTTTCTCTAAACACCCGAGGCAGGGATGACCTCCTTTGAGAAATAGGAAATTTTGCGTAACCCCACCCAGACTCCAGACTCCAAGCTTACCATAGACCGATAGTTTCTGAACTGATAAAAAGTCTCTGAGTCAGATGGCCATATGCATAGCATAGCCTAGTCACTTTGTGAAGCAGCCTCAGAAGATGTTCCTGCCATCCTAGGATTGGCAACACCCGGGTTTTCTCATCTACTGAACTGACACAGGTTTCTGAATTCTGCATCACTCTGAGTGACGAGATCATAATAATCTCAAGTAGTAATAATAATGAATAATAATAATAATCACATAACCACACTTGAAGCTGTTACTAGTAATAATATTATTTGCATTTTGTAGCATGAACTTCACTTCCTGTTGTTTTGGTCTCCGCTCACAAAAACCTCAACTGTAAGTTAGTATTTTGCATATAGGAAAACCTGAACAAGAAATCTCAATATCTGTGATTTCCATTGCATTTGTGTGTATGTGCCTGTATGTGGGCATGCATGCTTACATGCATGCATGTACACATGTGCATGCATGCATGTGGAGACCTAATTTGTTGTCGGGAACTAACTCTCTCAATTAGATTAATTCACCACATTATTTATTGGGGCAGACCTCTCAATCAAACCCCTAGTTCCAATGTGGCTATTTTTGCTAGCCAGATTGCTCTGAGGAATCTTCTGAGGCTGGGATTGCAGTCAGGTAGCCATTTCCAGGGTTTCTACACAGATCTGACCTACCACTTCCCATTTTACTGTTCACCCTTGTTGTATTTTAATCTTGTCTCATGTTCTGCCCCAGGGGACAGTCACACTTGAAGACTGGTGGTGGACCCTTTCTCTGTTAGCAACCCCAGTACCTGACAGTGTTAGTGGTTGATTATTAAATATTGGAAAGACCTCAATCTTCCCCAGTAAGAGAACTTGGGGGAAGCATTTGCTGTGTCTTATATGACTGAAGCTCATACAGGACCTGATATAATACTCCAGAAGTGTGTGAAAGACTGAGCATGTGGGTTTACAGTGGACTGAAGGCCCCTATTAATGTAAGACATTTCTGAGAAACGAGGTGGGTGGCGAGCCTATGTAGAGAGGAGCAAAAAGCTAAACACATGTGTTCTAGCTAGTTAAGCGCTCTTCTCTGAGCCCTGAGTGGAACAGGGAAGAAAGGGCTGACTTTTGAAGTTCACTCATGAATCCAATTTGGAAATAACTGTAAGCAGTTTGGGCATAAGTACCATGTAAATAGCCTTTGAGATTTGAGGCATGTGGGTAGGAAATAGTAACTTCATGAACAGTTGAAAGAGGCCAGGCCAAGAATACACCTGTGGGAAGAGAATCCAAACACTGCTTCTCTGGGAAGCAGACTCTAGCTTACATGGATGCCAGAGTAGGCCCAGGAGGCCCCACAGTCTGTAAATTAAATCCAGGCCAGCCACACAGACTGGAAGGATTCAAGGCAAGCACACAGTGAGGCTGCCTGGGCAGAAGGACACACAATAATGACTCCTATGTGGGCACCCTTGTCAAGCACCACCTGTCATCCGTGCTGTGTCCCCAGCTTCAATTCTAGCGAGGCTCCTGCAATCTGGAGAAGTGCAGACCATGGCAATACCAATGAATGACCCAGGAGGCAAACAACAGGCTGATTGCTACAGGTAAGCTATGGGGAGCTTTCCTGGAAGAGAGAGGAGACATAACAAATGGCCAAGTCTGCTTTAAAACAGCCAAGTGGAAATTTGCAGACTACTCAAAAATGAAGACTTTTTTTTTTTTCAGGTGAAGATGGGCTCATTCTTCCAAGGCATGGGCTGCTTGCCTTACCTGGCACTCTGCCTATCCAGGTGCTTGGTAAACAGGATTTTATAAAATCGCCTCCATTTGCCAACAGACAGAATCTGGGAAGCCTACCAACCACACTTACAATAAAACATCAGTCAGCCCTTTGCTGGGAGCCCAGTAAGGACAGGATTAAAGGGACTGGATTTGTGTTGTGTTATTCAAGTCAGACTCTTCAGTGGTGAGGTTGCTTCTTCCCATTCAGTCACACAGAGAACTAAATAGAAACCTTTTCAATCCAGGATTGTCCGGGACAAGCTTGGCTACGCTCTGATTAAATCCTATCAGTGCAATTTACTTTATGTCAAAGAGAGAAAAACACAAATTCACCACCACACCCCACCCCGGCCAGTTACTGGATGTGGACACAGGAGGCTGTACCTCCGGGCTGGAGGGAGGCTCCACTTTCAGATTAGCCATGGTATGTAAGCACATCAAGTATAGACCGCCTTTCTTCACAGAGTGAGCTCTCTCTCACAGAATGTTTAGAAACCATTCACTGCAGCTCTCCCCTGAGAGTTCAGGATCCAGCCTCCGGCTGTGCACTTGTTTAGGATGGTAGTGTCATCAGTTCATGTGATCAAGACCCTGTGGCCCAGCAGTGTCTCAGGAACTATGACTCAGAATTGTCTGTCTTAACCCATCTGTAATTGTTGTGTTGGGGGTGTTTGAAAAGGCCTAATTAGCTTTCCAGCCTTCTTACTACAGGAGGACATAGGACAAGGGAGTTAAATACCTTCTGGACAGCCTAATCCAGTGCTGCCTGAGAGCATGACTTCCCCTCCCCACATCCTACTTGCTATGCTATGTGAGTGTCCTGTAAAGGTCCACGTTTTAAGGGATTATTCCCCTGGTAGTGGTATAAGAAGATGCTATGGACGCATAAGGTGTGATGCCAACTGGAAAAGTATCGTGCCCTTGTATGGATTTCAGGTCTCCAGATCCTTCCTATCCCTTTGCTTCCGATCTCATAATGTATCCAGTTCACTCTTGTCAAAAGTGTATTGTCCTTGTAGTGGCGGAAAGTGAAGGGGCCACCACATCTTGAACTAGCAATGCCAGAGCTACAAGCTGAAATAAGTCTTTCAACTTTATAATTCAGTTACTTCAGGCATTTTGTTATAGTAGTGCAATGCTGACTAATATATTAGCTTTATCCTAATGGGAGGTAGAAACTTTAATATTGCTTAATTTGTGTACTGGTTGATTTCTTTTTTTTTTTTCTTCCTTCTTTATTTTGTATTTATCAAAAGAAAAAAACACAGTAAAAAGAATTTAAAATGTGGAAGAGTTAACAATAACTATACAGAGGATAAGAATGATAGGCATGGCTTATCAAGGGAAGAAATACAAATAAGATAGCTACACCTATATTTTCTTTGTGTTCATCTTTCCCTCTGAATTT